>BMAO01000243.1:0-76506 GCA_019973975.1 Trichonephila clavata | reverse complement strand
TTTTCACTAAAAAGATCCCTATTTGTATTAACCATGAGTGTTTTCGATTTAGGGTTGTACTTAATCTCTTTGTCACCAATCTGAAAACTGGAATCTGGAATTAGTCTCCAAATCTGGGACTGGAAAATCGCTAATCTTGATGATCCTGATCAAGACAACGGAAGAAAATCTTTAAATTTTTGTACTGTCATCGGTCCTTGACAATGAGCAAAATTTCGAATTAATTTTGATCTTTTAAAGTGGGTAAAAATCGAGTTCAAAAATTCCGTTACAAAAACGTTAAGCTAATAAAAGTGTGTTAAAAAGGGTGCGCGTTAGAATTGAGCAGCAAATATAACTAAAAATTAAAAAATACAGTTTAAAAAGTATACATGCGCATTTCACCGGTACGTGTAATACGCCAGAATATACGCATATATATGACATCCTCCCTTTGAATATACGTTGGTTAACAATGCAAAAACCGTATTTTTAAAACTTCTTACCCATACACTTCGCTGGATATTCCTAGCATTAAACTTTAGATTCTATTTTAAACATTCTTATAGCCCTCGTTTCTTGATATAAAAAGGACAGGACTTGAATTTCTAAAACGGGAATTTTTATCTAGAACACTTTCTTACGACTTCGGTTTCCACAAAACCCGTTTAAGTCGTTAAAGAAGAAGAATATTCTTAAAATAATTTTATGTGTATATTCTAATTCAACTCACACTAATGTAAAAAATTATTCATTTATTCCCTTTTTCAAAATCCCGATTCCGAGCGTAGTCAGTCACCATAAGATTATTTGCTACTTTTTAAGTCCCAAAATACAGGGTGATCCATAAAGAAGTATACACTTTCCAGATGCTGTAAAACAGTAACAGTTAAAGACAGGCACCATCTCAGCGAACTGTAAGGTAGACAGGGACGTCTTAAGGCAAGGGACAACTGGGCCCGGGCTCAGGGCCTCGCTCTTGGTGGGGGTCTCGTATCGCGTTCTCAACTATGTCTTAATAAGATCATGATCCGGATAATTTTTATGGTCAAACATTATTCCCGTCCTTCTCCTCCGAAAAACAGGGAACTTCAAGACAAAAGAGAGCAAAAGAGAACAGACTGTATTATCATGTGATGACCGTTATCCCTGTCCAGGCCTAGGCCTAATACCTTAAAAATCATTCAACTAATTCCTTTAGACGAAATGCGGCCATCGGTCGAGCTGGTTTGTGCCTAAGTTTTAGAGATTATGAGCCATGCACATTTATTTGTTTTAATTGATAATGCAATCAGGGGAGTAACTACCGCCGTATCAATGATACAAGGCCCCCACGCTTCAGGGGCAATAAGGTTTTTCCATCCTCTTCAATAAACACACATTAGTTATGTCGTCAAATTGATCTTTAATTTAACAATTATTTAAACATATACACCCGACATCACAAAACGGAACGACACTTAACCAAACTGACAAGAGTTCTGATTTTCTGCGCAACTCGTTTGCGCAGCTCACAAATTCCTTCTTCAAATTCCCCAAGGGATTATTTAACGGCCAATCTGAAATGATGATTTAAGGGATTCTTACTGGGGCCTCAAAATGCAATAGCAGAAAATCGTAAAATGTTAAGGGGCCCTAGAAAAGGGCTCCAACGAATTTTGATACAGGCTACGCCACTGAATGCAATCTATATACTGTCTATTTTGTAAGATCTCAGGTAGGGCCTTCTTTTGCATAGGGTGCCAGGGCCTCAAAAAATCTTCTCTGTGCCCAGGGCCTCAAAGTATCTTAAGACGTCTCTGAAGGTAGATATACTCTTAAAGTTTGTGTCTGGATCCTGATGGAAGTGACGTAAAAATAGTGGGTGGGCCATGTGGCAAATCAGTCGAAATGGCAGTGTCTGTTGTGGAGAAGGCTTTTTGTGTTAGTGAATGTTGCAAAGTGGATTTCAACGGCATTTTCAACTAAGAAAATCTGTCTCACAATCGTGTGAAAATTTGAAACTACGGGCTATTTGTGCAAAAGTAAACACGTCCTAGATGAAGCTGAAACAGCGTATCACAGCTACTATCTTGACTTGCGACTTGATATCTTAACACGCGTTCGGGTGAAAATGGAGTAGCGGCTCGATGCGTGTCGTTTGACTATGGGCTTGCACATAGAACATCTGTGACTGTCTCTAACAAAACTTAAAACAGTCCCATACAATTCTGTTACAGGTGACTCATAATATCTTACATTTGTGATAAACGTGCTGTCACGTTTATCGGTGTTTGGGGGTTAGAATAAAGATCAGCCTTAATCAGAACAATTCTATTTTATTATTCTTTCACTTAATTTTTAACAACCCAGGGGAGGAAATGCAACTTTCTATTAAGTATAGCAGCAAAAGCACAGTGGAACGGATACTTAATATTTAATTATAATTCAATTAACTTATACCCTTTTGGAACGCTTTGGTAATCTAATCTAAATTACTGTAATTCCTTTCTCAGCTATTCGACCTCTAGTCGTTATTAATCTAATCCAACTTATTGACTAAATCATCAATTAACAAACTTTAATTATTCAACAATTAACTGTCGAGATACTCTCGACTACTTTCCGCTAATCACTACTACTAACTCCTAACTACTAACTTCGCGTACCTAAAAATTAATGCTTAAATATTATCCTTCATTTACATAAACCGTGCCTTCTTCGGGAAAAAAATTTCAACATAACAATACTTAAAAGAAATAGCTTTCTCCAAGATAATTAGTAAGAGGATCATGGATAGATCTGTTACACATTGTTCTAGATTTATAGCGCATTGAAACTGTATACTTTTTTTTTATCACTCACCCTGTGCATTATTCGGCCTATTCATTAAGAATAGGTATCACACACACACATATTTGATTTTCAAAAGTTCTATATTTAAACTATTTGTTTTTTAGTTTTTTTTTTAATAAAAATTTCAATTATAGTTATATTTGACTAAATAATAGATTGCTGTTGATTGTTCTCGTATTTTCTTCCATAATTTAGTTCATAAAGATGACAGCTCTCTCATCAAGTTTCCTAGTCGATAGTATTTTCTTTAAATTACCATATGGACTAAATTCATGTGACGTCACGATCACGTGAAAACTATGTCACGTGACCACGTGCTGTTTGTTTACTACAGTAGCTACGATTATTTCGTTCTTTTAGTTTTACATTATAATTTTTAAAATGTCTTATTTTGCTCAAATGGTTGATCGATCATTTAAAGAAACGGTTATTGTAGGAGATAAAATCATTTTTTAAAATCTGACAAAAAATCTGAGTGTTTTGAACTCGTACTTGTTATTTGTCTTATCTCGTACATAATTAGCTATGTGTTTACTGTAACTGAAGTTGTTTATTTGGATTTAATAGTTTAAATTTTCATTGCTAAAATTATTTCTGCTTCGTTATGTATCCTGTTCTTATAGTTACATAATTAAAATTGATTTCAAGGCCAATTTTTGTTTTAAAAAATAGTTTATGTAACTTAGAAGCTTTTTCATTAATTTTTTCTGTTCAAGATAGTGTTGAAAGTTTTTGTAGATACTCTCAAATGTATGTTTTATAAAAATTAGTATGGATTCTGGTTTGAGATTTCTGGTTATATTTTTAAAAAATCTTGTGTTTTTTCCAAGTTTAGCGAGAAAAATAATTATTACAAATCAACAAGGAAACAGATTTTCAAATCCATACTAACCTTTTTCGCAGTAACCTATGAAACATAAATCACTTAAAATGACTAAAAATTTTTACAAATTGGGCATCTTATGAGTTTGAAAAGATTTAAATTCTTAATTTTTTTTAAACAGTGAAATAATAGCTGGTCAAACTGACTTTTTGCTTTCAGAATCAACATAATATAATTTGAAATTTTTATTTTTTTATTTTTGCTGTTATTGTCTCCAAAAAACATTTTTAAAAAAGGGTACTTTTTAGCTTTAAAACAAAGTGACTTAAGCCAATTTAAAAAAAAAACACACCTCAATTACTGGAAATTATTTGTTATGTCTGGTTGTACATTTTTTCTTGTTTGAAAAATTCTTGTTTTTGAATACTATGGCCAAAATATATTCAATTAATTTTATGACCTGAAAAGTTTATGGAATGTCCAACACAAATAATCTTGTGATTCGCTCTGTTTATATATATATATATAAATGTTATTCATCATTGAAATTGTACAGAAATATTTGTTTGGTTTGATAAATTTTGAATTTAATTGTGAATGGAAATTTTATGCGACTATTCATTTATATATATTGTATTGTATTTTTTCCATCTAATTTGCAATTCATTGTGCTGTAAAAATGAAATTCATTTTCACCAATGGATAAATATTATTAATCAAAAACTTTCATATTAACTCACTTTAATATGAGATGAACAATGGCTTAAAGTAAACTTTTTTACAAGTTTAAATTGTATTTTGGAACCATCTATTGTTTATACATAAATCATTATTTTCTATTATTTTTATAAATTATATGTAATTCAATAAGAAAAATATATTTAAAATTAAGGATAATTAAATTGAATTTCTGAAAATTATTTCACTTTTTCTGATGGTACATTCTTTTAATATTGTACAATATAAAAGAAGTAGATCAACATGTTATAGGCACTTCATATAAAAAAAAGTATTTATTAAAAATTTTAATGTAAATTTTTAATTTGGTACATATTTGCATTAATAATAACTTGTGATCCAAGTGTCGCATACCCATGCACATGTTTTTTATTGCGTGATGTTATTTTTAAAAAAGTTTTAATTTTTTTGTTTTATGCTTAATATAGCAACTGCTGAAGGTAACTTTTTAATATGCTGAAAGAGCTCTCAACACTTGCTACAGTAATTGCAACTTAAGAAAAAAGTATTAAAACAATTAATACATGTAGAAATAACTCATTATATTTATTTTGCATGTATTGCAATATATCTTGTGTGTTATTTAAATCTCCTACATTCAAAATCAAATTCTGTTGCTAACTGATTTCATCTACATTTTTGTTGTAAACTTAACAAAAGTCTTGTAACTTTTTTCTAATTCATGTTTTTCGCAGGTTTTTAAATCAGAATTAATATTTGGTATATTTATATAAATCTATTCACGTAAAACTGTATCAATATTGCAGTGTTATAGAAGTAACATGTAAATTTCTCTACTGGTTTTTTTTTTTATAATTTGCTAAGTGATGCACAATTCTATTTTTAGAGGTTTTTTTAAATTTTGTTTACAAATGATACATTAACACAGGGTCATATTTATTTATTCTATTGAACTAAAAAAAATTCCATTTATAGCTGTTCATATTATTTCATGGTTTCCACAAAGTGGGAGATTATTAAATGCTAAGAATTGAATGACAAGTCTTTGAAATATCAATTTGAGTCGTTACATTTACTTATTTATAAAAACTTTGCCATGTTCAATTTTTATTATTTTATTAGAATCATTTTAGATATCTTTATATGTATAAAGTATTTACATGTAATACATTGTAAAAATAAAATTCATTTTCATCAAAGAACTGATCACCAATGAAATAAAATATTAATTTGAATTTTAAGTGTAGGTAGGCAAACTTGACGTAAATGTAATATATTTTATAGAGAATTGTTACTTTTCATCTCTAAATGCTGAAAAAAAATGAGAAAATTCATGCATAACATTTTTGATATATATAAATTCCCACCCGTGTGAAGAACGAGTATACGAGCTAATAGCATAGTAGTACAAAGGGGAAAAAAATTAAGAAATTTCTATAGTATTGATAAAGCAAACCACAAAATTACAGGATCATTTCAAATATCTTATACTGGTAAGCCACACTATTATAAAATATGCAATTCATGAAGTTGTAAAAAAAAAATTTTCATCAGAGGATTAAATATATATGAAATACTTCCCTATCAACTCTTAATATTTTATGTACAAAATTATTTTAAAAAGCTTAACATTGTAAAACAGATACATCTATAAAATCCACAAATCATTAAGAAATATCCATAATTACGAGGGGTGAGCAGAAAAAAAGGTTATAAGTCGAATAAAAAATATTTATTTACAATAGACAGAAAATACAAAAAGGGAATTAAGAGGCATATTCACCTATCACATTTCGTCATAATCACCAAGTCTATTTAGGCATTTATCATAGAGAATGCAGAACCTACTTGTTTAATCCGTTTAGGTAGAAATCAGGTCCTTGTCCATTGAGCCAGTCTCAGTACAATATCGCAGCACATCAGAAAATGATATACTGCGTGCTACCATAGCTCAATCCCAGCTCTGACGAGATTTCAAGCAGAGTTACCCGTTGATCAATCTAAGTAGTTTCTTCAATTCGTGCTGTGGTGATTTCTGTCCTTGCAACATGTTGTCTGCTCGTTGCAGATGCGGGCACTTTTACTTCATAAAAATCATATCACGCCTTGCACTTCCAAACGATAACAATTTCCAAAGAGTCTTGCCATTTCAATCTGCATCATCCTGAACCATCTGGGCACTTTCACTATCTACCCACAAACCAGCTGTATACCAAGTAGCACGATCTGTCTCCACTTTTGCAGAAACCATCTTTGATTTCCGTTGGAACATAAGCCGTTGCAAACACCTGCTTACAAAATGTTGAAGTGCCTCCAGCAAGACAAGTGCATGTTGCACTTATAACCTTAAGTTTAAAAAATAGTATTAAATATTAAAAAGAAATAAATTCTAAAATTAGATTGTAAATTTATGAGTTTTCGGTATTTACATATTAGTCTACTGTTTAATAAATGTTGAAAGATTTGTACCAAAGTTAATTTTCAGCTTAATTTATATTCAATTATTTTATCTAAAGACCATAATTTAAATAAATGATATGAATGAAAATTTTAAATAAGTGAAAATGAACAGTTTTTTTTTATTTAAAAACACATCATAAAGTGCTTGATTTAAAAATACTATGCCTTATAAGAAAAATTAGTAACAATTTGGGAGAATCTTAAATGTAAACACAACATTTCTCCATATTGAATTTAAGTTTTAAATGAAAAAATTTACATTTCTTTATCAAAATGGTTTGGCATTTCTTGTCTTTACTTTTAATGTGTTGGAATCAAATTAGGATTTACTCATAAATAGCAATAACTATGTAATGACTAAAGCATAATAATGAATATTCATTAAAATAGAAAACAATGCAATTGATATTCAATGCTACTCTAAAATATAAGAATCAAATTATAAACTTATCATTGATAATATAGCTATTCAAAAAATTCACATTTGTCCATTCACATTTTAAAAAGCTGCTAAATTTGAATAGTTGCCATTACTTTTAATCTTTTAGAATCAACTTATAATTCAATGATAAATAACAATATTAATGTTATTAAAACCTATTTTGTTTTTTATAACAATGAGTTAAACTAAAGCATAAATGAGTAAATAGCAATGCATTCATAATAGTTTCAGAAAGTATCTAAATTAGAACACAAAATAATTTATAACTTACCTCAGAAGTTGTTCTGATCTGAACAAATGACTTGTACTTTACTCTCTTCATTTATGCTTTTACAACGCTTTTGATAAAAAAATTAATACTTAACTGAGCAATCAGGCTCGGTAAGCGACATGTTACTCACAAATTTGTCATCGAATATAAAAAAAAGAACTACAAAATTAATTGAGAACTAAAATAACTGAGAGCTATATCTAAGTGAATCAAGAACTATAAACAAATACACCAGCTAACACTAGTCGAAGCAGACGAATACCTAATTAGATAAATAAATTACAAAAAAACAAAAATTATGTAAAAAAGTTGTTAAGATTATTTCCTAACAAATATATACACTAGAATAATGTAAGAAATACAATGATATCACATATTTTAATTAGATAAAATTAAAGCTAAAGAATGTCAACAATTTGCTTATACGGTTCTACCACGGTAATGCAAAACACGTGCAATTGTTGCCCAATTTGTCACGTGATTCCCCGCTTGGCGTCTGTCTGGTGTGAATTTCGTCCATTACAATATCCATGATTTCACATGACTATTTTGATGGATTCGGAATTCTATCAATGGTCAAACTTTCTGGAAGGCAATTGCCCTCACCACCAAACTAATGTATTCGTTTTGAGGCTTTTATTCAACACTCTTCCGATAAAGAGGTGTCAAAACACATTTTTCAAATTTTAACTTCAAATTATTCTCTAATTTTTATTATTTCCCCAGAATTAATCTGTTAACTTTCCATACTATAGTTTCTAAAATAATTCAGTGATATCATTTTAATCCAGCTCACAGATATTTTAAAGTATTCATAACATTATCTAAATTTAAGCGATTTTACATATAAATATCAACTCTATTTTGTAGCGTAAAATAGATTATAATTACACAAGAGAATCTCGATGTAACGGAAATTTTTTAAAGTTCTAACGGGAAAAAAGATACTTGTGCATTATACTGTCGACCAATTTTGTCAATTTAAAAGGAATCCTGAAATATCGCGATATGCAGCCGATAGTGAAAACCATTCCGGACAGTGGCGCACACAAGGGGGTGGGTCTTCGGGTACGGACCTCCCCATAGCCCTTGATTTTTTTCGATTATTGTAATCATATGTATATAGTACGTAAAATTCAAATAAGTGTTTGTTATTAATAATTAATTTTATTAATTAATAATAATTATTTGTTCAATAATGAATTTTTTACTGTTTTGTTCCTGAAAATCGGCGTATTGGAGCCAGATACGAAAAGTGAACTTTCGACCCTCCCTCCCCCTCCTTGAAAAATTCCTGTGTACGCCACTGATTCCCGCGCATGCTCGAACACTATGATAAAATATCAATATTTTGTAATAGTACAATTCATAAAACAATCATCAATAATCAATCAATATAAAACAACTTTAGGCTATAAAAGAAATTGCAACATTAAGTCAAAAAGTATCAAAAACATAAAATGGGGCAAGCTTTGTTGAAATTCTACAACAACCGGTTCAAGGGAAAATCCTAATTTAGTCCACATCTTTAGCGATGGAGAAGAAAACGGCCCTAAATTACGCCATCAGATCAATTTTTTTTGTATTGAACTTCTATCCAATATGACGACAGTAATTACCAAGTTAGCGATAAATAAAGTAGTAGAGTACAAATAGGATTCTAAAACAGAAAATAATGTATGTCAAACAATTGAAAACTGGAAAAGAAGCTTAAGAAAATTATCAGTAACACTGAAGTTCAAAGTATATAAAACAAATAATTCCAGTCAATTTAATTTAAAAATAAATTAAAAAAGGAAAAAACAACAACATTAATTGAAGTTTAAAAAATATATGAAACAAATAAAATAGGCTTAACTTTGATCAAAATATTGTTAAGAGCACGAAGTTATACACTGAAAAAGAAATCAAAACTTAACTTAGAATTGCTGAAAAAGATGAAATAGGTTTAGCTTCAATTTAGTTGTATCAAAAGTGCAAAAACAGAAGAAAAACACAAATTAAAATTAAAAAGAAACTGCGTTGGAAACAAATACATTTGTTTATGACCATTTTTTCCAAAAAAATAATTTTTAAATGGACCACAAAAAATAAATAGAGAAATAATTATAATGATAAATAAAAAAAATATAATGATGATGATATCTTAAAAACTATATGAATAATATAATTTATCACATTCAGAAATTATTAAGCTTAAAAATATTAAATATAATCGTCGCGAATGAAATTTCATTTTTATTGAATAATTCTCTTTAGAAAGATTGCTCAACGCATGTTAATTCATTTATTTAACCCTCTTTCGCTTTCGGTTTTGAATTCTTGGATTGTTAAAAAGCGCGAAATGTGAGTTCTAAATTTAAGAATGTTCCTATATGGGGCACAAAGTAACAACAGTTTTGTTGTGGTTTCATTCTTGTTAGCAATTTTTCTTGGCCCTTAGTTATCAATCAGGGAAATAACCACATCTCATGTTCGCATTGTCAACCGCATTGACCACATGATCCACAGTAGAGAGGAAGACCAAAACAACTCAGTAAAAAGAAACACTAAATTGAAATATCCATTTCAGTCGCAGAAAGAGCCGAAGTAAAGAGTCTAACTGAGTGGTGTCAGAGATAATTTTCAACCGAGACGAATTCGATATGTTTTCGTTTTGACTTCAGGGAAGGGACCACCGGTTCATCAAACAACCTACACAAACCCCCTCGGACCCCCAAGTATCGGCCACACAAAAAGGTGCCCTGAATGGACCTTCTGACGAAAAGGACTCCGACAAAGAATCTAAATGGTAGCTCCTCTGAAAGTCATCTCCTTTCGAACAAAAAAACATTTGCAATTCGTTTTGACTTTTAACTGCCCTGAGCGGTCTTGTGACGCCTAGCTGGCACCTGTGGAGTTGCTTTGACTTTTATTGTTTGATCCTCTGTTGTGATCGGTGGGTTATTACTTTTTCCATAAGGCGCCTTGTAGGTTTGCGGCAAATAATTATAAAGGAAAAGAATCGGGGGATAAAAAAGAAACTACCACTTCTTCCTTGCACGTGGTTATGTTATTTCATCAGTACCAATGAAGTTGTCAAAGGAAAATCGGTGTCGGGTGATGAAAGAAGTATTTAGAAAAGCTTTCCTGGAAATTGAAGGAGTGTACATGACTGATTGCTGCATGATCGTGGGAATGGTCAAGGTAGGAAGAAAAAAAAAAGATTTGAACTGTTGTTGTGGGGGGGGGATATAGGTCAGTTGGCCAGTAATAATTTCCATTTTCTGAAGGGGGAGTAAAGGTAACCTAAAAGAAAGAATAAAGTGGTAGGCTAGGGTTGCAGTCAGATCTTTTTTTGAAAAATAGTTCTACTTACAGAATTAAAGGAAAAAAAATTGCTATATGGCAGATTGCAATGTACTGAAAAAACGATTACATGAAAATTAAACATATTTTTAGAGAGAGAGAGAGAATCGTTGCAGAATTTTTTTTCAAAAAATTGTTTTCGATAATATTATTTTAATGCTTTCGAATGAAGACAAAAATGCAATGATTTATTTTGTCCGAATTTTAAATTCAAAATTCGTTTTCAAACTTCTCATGTATTATGAGATATACCACGAGGCTCATTGAAGTAAATTAAATATTATCATAATAATCAAAGAAATTCAGAAAAAATTCATTGAAAATAAATTAAATTAAAGATATGCACACACACATGCGTGAACGAAGTGAGGTTTAAGCGCTCAAACGCTTCTTATATACCAGGGATGGCGAACCAATGGCCCGCGACACAATATTTTGTGCACGCCACCGATCAAAACGGATTGCATTTTAATTCAAAATAACAAAGTTCAACATGAAGTACTACGGAAAAAAAGCGAGTGATTGGTCGCAGTTTTCAGCGAGATTTTCTCAGTTCAAAGAATTAACGGAAACGCTCAAGTTTTTTATGTACCGTGATGCGATTTCATTTAACAAACTGAACTTGTCCTAATTCGATTGATTGGAAATTGAAAACATTGGAACGCAACTGATTGATCTCCCATTTAGTTCAATTTGAATTCAATTTTTTTTTTTTAAATACGGAGAAAGTTGGAATTGATTGAAAGACAGAAATATCAACAAGCAATATAAGTAAAAATGAGAGTAATGAAATTTTTGGAAACATGGAATTCAATTCCGGACACATTTAACTCTTTAAAGAAGCTGGCCCATGCTGTTATAACGTTTTCTTTCCTCTACCTATGCCTGCGAGCAGTAGTGCACACAAAAATATTTCAAGGGGGGGGGGAGTCCATGGTTGAAAGTCCCCCAACTCGTATCATATCTCAAGACAGCACCAATTGATTCTTCTGATTTTGTCAATTTTGTTAACAAAAAACAGTAAAAAAATAAATTATTGAATTAATAGCTAGCACTAATTAATAAAATAAATTGTTAATTACAAGTACTTAAATTTTACGTTATATATATATAGGTTTATTATCAATCGAAAAAAACTCAAGGGTTTTGGGGGTGTCCGGACACCCAGGACACCTCCCGTTGTGTGCGTCAATGTCTGCGAGTCATTATTTTCAGAGATGAATAATATTAAAGACTCGCTTAGAAACCGTTTGGCAGATGACTCCATTCTGCTAAAAATAACATCTTAAAATTATAATACAGTCGACTCTCGGTAATTCGAAATTGAAGGGACCAATGAAAAACTTCGAATTATCAAGAGGGAGGAAAAACTCCCAAAATATATTAAGAGAAATTTTTTTTCTAACACATTTAAATTTTTAACTATGCGATAAAACAGCAATTGTGTGTGTATGTGTACATGTGTATAAAATTATTTTAAAGTATTTTTAAAAAATACATATTTTACAGTATAGATATTGTACAGAAGTTAAAAGTCCTGTATTAAGAATACATTTATACATTAAAAGCAAGTATTAAAAGAATATATGTTGTACATAATAACAGATTTTTTTCGTCAAAAAAAAAATTTATCTTTTTTTGATTTCATGACATTGGATCTGACTTTGTCAATAGATTTTTCTAGAATAAATGAAGCTTGAAAAATGTCCGCATCAATATGATTTTCAAGGGAAAAGTTGCGTAGTTTGTTTAGTGACACTTAGCTTCTGTCAGAGTTGTCGGAGTCAACTCCGATGGTCATCAAAGGGACTACGTTACAGGGGAGACAAGCAGAAACAATACAACACAAAATATGAAAGGTCTAACCTGTTTGCTACAGGACTCTACACGATAGTGAGTGCTTGAATTGTCGAGAGTTTTATAAGATCACTTCGAATTATCGCGTATTCTGTTCCGGCCAGCCACAGATTTTACTTCGAAATATTGAGTGTACAAAACGTATTGTTTTTGTTCGAAATATCAAGAGTTTTTCTAGGGGCTGAGCATATACTTCGAATTAGTGAGAGGTTCGTACTATCGAAGGTCTGAATTAGCGAGAGTCCACTGTATAAGTTATTTTTCCTCTGATCTGCAACAGCAGAAATCACACTAACGTTACTTTAATTTAAATTACACGTATATAGCTAAAACATTTACTACTATAAAGTACAAAATGTAGTTTTTCGTAGTAAATAAAGAGTTTGAGTATTTAGTTTTATATATTATTTTCCCAATAACCACGTCAAAGTTATCTGACGGCACGTCTATATCTCATTAAATATTTCTCTAGAAAAAATGGCATGTTGATCCATAAGGGTTCGCCACCCCTGTTATATACCGAGAGATTTTTAGTTTTTAGCATACAGATTATGCTTTGATGCTTTCTATCGTCTGCTTGTTCCTTTAAATGTGTAGGATCTTCCCGATAAAGTAGTTTGTATTTGTCGTTATACGTGCGCATATATATACATGTGTATGGATAATATGTGGATTTTGAATCTGGCAAAAACTTGGTTATTGTTTACTAATTCATCGTGACCTAAGCATTTTTTAATGCATCTTTAGGGATTACTTACCTTTACCCTTACCTTTTTTTCTAAAGAACTTCTAACCATTATTTTCAATATAAGATTCGCTCAGAATGATAAACAGAAAGGAGTGAGGTTGGCTAGCTACAAAACTGGTTAAAACCGACTTTTATATAAAGTTAAAAGCTGTCCTTAGTCAGCATTGTTTCTAGTACTACAGCATATGCATTTTTAAGTTTTCTATTTATATATATATATATGCATACACATCATATAAAAATAAATTAATAGTAAGCAAATCTTACAAATCATTACATGTGCGCGCTTAAGGTTTTGAGTATAGTGGTAACTATAACGGCTGGTGGTAATTAGTATCCAACAGTAAATCCAGTACAATATTTTAATTTCATTTTATAGAAAGTCTACAACAGGGATTCTTAACCTTATTCCCCATCTGGCACATCTGACAAAGAGGAAATTGCTGGCGGGCGCAGGTAAAAAAAGAATAACGATTCTTAATATTTCTTTATTTTATTGCAATCATAATAAGCATCATAAACAATATCCTACTCTAAAAAAGTAACAAAAATTTTAAAATAGTTATATTTAATGCGATTTTTGTCATCGCATATTATCCACTACATTTTCAAAATCAAGCGTATAAGATGATATCCCAATCTTATAGCATTTTGAGTTAGCTCTCGTTAAGTCAAGATGTGATTGTTGATTTAATTGAAAACAACGATTCACATAAATATGTGGTACTGAAACGGGATTTTAATTTGTAAGCTCCTTTTTTCAAAAAGGGATTTTTTTTATCTTCGACTTGACTCCAAATATTTTCTTAAAGCCCACACGATTTTAATAAAATATCAGTTTGAATGAAGAATTGATTGAAGAAGCTTCTTCCTCAATAATTTTCCTCTTAGAATTTTTAGCTTCAGAAATATTAACTTGAAGATTGAATGAGAGCTTACAAAAAAAGAAGCATCTGGCTTAGTAATTGAAAACTGCTGGAATCTAAGTACTCTTTCATTATTTTAATCAAAAAATGTCCAATCCTTTTAATACATTTCAAAATAAATTTTAAAAATGGTCATCTCTGAAAGAAAAGAAGAAAATTACTGAGAGAATTACTCTCAAAATTAAACATACACACGCAGATAATTATTTTGTTACACATTTTCCTTACATTCTCTCTCTCTCTCTCATCTCTCTCTCAAAAAGGAAAAAAAAAATTATATAAATCATTTAAATTAACATATACTAAAATTTTCAGAGTTTAGAGGAAATTTTGAAAGAATTCTCCAGGTTTTGAATCCTCTTCGCATATTAATTTTCATGATTCATGTTAATAACATGCGATTAACGTGTAGAAACAAATGCAGTAAATGAAATTTATCACGAAATATCTATAAGAAGCACACATTTTACTAGCATAATTTTTCTTAAGAATCCTTCCAACGTCAAGCATTGCGAATCGCTTAATTGAATACTTTATTATATTGTTCAATATAATAGGTAGTTTAAAACTAAATCTCATTCACATGAATCATATCAAATTGTCTTTGTTTCCCCACCTTCTGAATAGCAACTGGAAAAGATAAAAAGCTCTTAATCACGTGTACCTTCTGACGTGCTGAGCATAGCAGAACACAACCAGACGTCATTAAATAAAAAGAACCTGGCTCGTAAAAATCTTCCGTAACGGACCACAATTTCCGCAGAAAGGTTATTAAAATCCGGTCGTCGCTGCAGAAAAACACCAGGAGTGAAGCATAATTGGACAAAACGATTATGTCCAAATTCGGCCATCAACGCATCGTCGATCATATTTCACTCCAACCATCAACCGAGAGGGGCAAGAAAAGGGGGATGAAAAGAAGTATCTAATAGCTTATTCTCTGCACCCCCGTAGCTTTAAGTGAATAATCAACTAATCCCCCAAGATCATGCAGAGACCCTAGAAAGTACAAGTCCGCTTTTGCCAGATATGAATCTCACCCAGTGAGGGATCCAAGCATTATACCACCGCACTGCGCGTGCTTACCAGAAAGGGGGTTGGATTCTTTTAATGTGATTTTTTTTTCGTACCATTATTTTTTCCTTCCCTCTCGTCTGCCAGAAGAAGGGGGGATGCCAGGGAGGGTCTAAATGGGCTTTTGTGATGAAGGGTGGAACGGAAAAAGGTTCGATAAGCTCCCGAATCCGAAGCGCCAACAGGAATAAGAGATGCGATAACTGGTTAGGAGGGGTGGAAAAACGATGATTCTAATTTCCTGTCCGAACGATTGCCTTCATTAGGATGTTGGTTTTGCTCCTGCCAGTCTCCGGTACACCCCCTATCAAGTCTCTTCCCCCTCCTCTGCCATGCCGTTTATTTTTTTTATCGTTTGTATCCCTCCCCTTTTCTAATGCCTCGTTTGAAACCATTACAACAGTTCTGCAGGATTGGTAATAGGCTATGAGGGGTGATGGTGTTTATATATATATATATATACATCCCCCCACACACACATTGGAGATCCCTCCAATGCTCATTTAGATGTTTTGTGCCCCTCGTAATAAATGCAAGGTGTTTAGAGTACAATAGTGGGGAGGGCATTTAACAGCTTTTTGGCATTCCTGTGCTGCCATCTCAATCCAGAGAAAGTTAATTAAGATCAGTTAATGGACCACCCCCACCACCCTGCACTTTTCCGGTAAACGTTTTTGGATTGAGTGAATGAACATTTCGGTGCGCAAATGACGGCAAACGGTTTTGTCACTGAAATTGCCGTTGGATGGTTTTTAATGTTTAATTTACGTCCGCGGATCTCCCGCTAAGAAAGACACAATTAAAGCTCGTTAGGGAAAACATTCATTTTTGTCCCTTTTCGATGCTTAAATGAGTCGGATTATTATTGAGATTTATTTTATTTTAGGGATGCCTTTGAGCGTAATGGCGTGAATGAATGGAGGGAAAAAAATCGATGTTTGTAAGCAATATTTGCGAGATTCATAGGTAATAGAAAGTTGATGGTAGGGAAGGAGGATGTTACTTTAATTATTGCGTTAACATAGGTATGGTCATTAGCTACTAATTATGTTCCTATTTTCACAGTTGCTGCATTTATATATAATGAATTTGATGATTTTCTTTTTTTTAAACCACCGATGGAACTTTTTCTGTATTCATTGCCTCGTTATTAATTCCAGTTCTTTATAAATATATATATTTCATTCATTTTCAATACACCATGCATAATTAGGAACTAATGAGCAATGCACTCCTGATGATTAGGAACAATATATGGGTTTTGAAGAATAATAACTGATAAATATTTTAATGAAAGTAATACAGAAAAAAACAGCGAAAGAAATCTTGAAGGAGGGAGAAAGATATTGTTTTGAAATAAAACTAAAATACAGAGGGTTAATTTTTTTTTTCCATTTAAATTTCAGTATGAATAATGGTAGCTTACAACTCTGACAATATTGTATGCAAGACCGATATTTTTAATAATCGTTATAATTTCGAAATTAGAAAGATCATATAAAATTGAAAGAACCTCAGAGGATTCTTATTGGTGTTGATGTTTTTTTAAAAAGTGTTTCGCAATAATTAATATTGCTTCTCAGAAAAATATTATGTGTTTTAATGCAAATCCAAGTATGAGTCATGGTTTCAATGGGTTCTTATGCGTTAAGTTCAATGGAGTTTCAAACCTCTTCTGCTGCGTTGTGTCGATTGATTGGTTGCTCATTAACATAGCAATTCAAAACAAAACAAGGGGAATAAACACTGGAATTCGTAATTTTGAACATCGATCAAATAACAAAGATGACACACGGACTATCATTTCCTCACCAAACCAACGTGTGTGTGAGGACCGAGTTTCAAAATATTTCACATCTACCGTCTCTTCTACATGACGGATTGCGTGGTGTGGGAGTAGGAGGTACCAGGATAGCTGTCGTTTTTGATTGAAGTTTGAAATTAAGAAATCCGTCGACAGCAGTCTTCGAGTAGCTCAAAAGTGACATTCAAACCAACCAAAAAAATTTTAATTAAAAGTTACTAACCAGTAAACCTAATTAAAACCTTTATTTTCCCAGTCAAACTGGTTTACATCTACTAATTTAAATATAACAGTATACGTAGTCTGGAAAACTTATTTCTTTAAGTTTCAATATATGAATAATAAGGTTGGAAATGACATCAGGTGTGGGAGTATTTATTAACACTTACTTTAAAGCATTTTATTATAGCTGACGGTCCTCGTAATTTTGAACCATGGTCGAGTGACGAGGTCAACTCCTGAACTGGCACCTCTTCAAACTTTTATACCTCACCAACGTGAGGACCTTGATCTTGACAGTTTTAATGTGCACCGACCCCCTCTACACGGCGGGAATACAGTGGCACCACCAGGTTTCCAGGTCGGCCATCAGTGCCGGTTTATTCATTGGGTGCTTCGGGCGGGCGCTCAGGGGCTTAAGGGACCAGGATACGCTAGACTTAACCAGACTTTCTGGTTAAAACTTTCGATCCACTAGTCCCAAGGGGGCCTGTCGATTTTCTACGCCCATGGCCCTAAATGAGCTTAAACCGTTCATGACCATAACCACTTATCACGGTCATGAATGAAAGAATAGAAATGAACATGTAAAAATAAATAATCAAGATATACTGTTTATATATACAGAAGGTTTAATAAAGCACAATGAGTCGAGAATCTGTTTCAACACTGATTTTTGACGTGTTCACGTATGGTGAGAATCAGGGACCAAGTATCATCCCTCCAGCATCAGGGAAATGGATCACCATGGATGAGAAAATTTTATGGTCTGGGCCGGAGTTATTTTGGACTAGCCCTAGCAGCTGCATGTCTTTAAGGGAGCACCTGGACTTCTCCGAATTACGGGGGTATGATTCTTTCCAGAGGGGTTGTTGGCCTTTAATTAACTTGAATGGGTGATCGAGAGTATGGGGGAGGACCTTGAAAATGTGGGTATTCAGAAAATAGAATGTCCAGCGAGATCTTCAGACCTGAACTCATAGGGTATGCTCTTGGCAGAACAATTGAAGCTCGCCTGCACCCTCCCAAAACACTTCCGGAGATAAGAAATGTCTTGATAAAGGAGTGGGATTTATTGTTCTAAGACTCCATAAACAACCTTATTAATAACACGAGAGTTCGTTATGAAAGCCGCATTATTAGTAAGGACGATCATAATTCATATCAAACCTTCCACATGTGTACACTTTCTGCATCCGTTTTGGCCTGCCTTGCTTTCATGAGCATAAATCACGACCATGAAAGTATCATTAATTTGTAACCCCTTCATAACTAAGGGATACATTTTCCTCCATTTTAAATTGGGCGATTATCGTACTTAATTAGAAACTTATCTACATTTTTTATGCAGAATGTCAAAATAGAACTTAAGCCGAAAGCAATTTCGTTTAGGAAACGCTTAACCGCTTCCCTTACAATTTCTTTTTTTAAGGAAACTGCAAAAAATCATCACATTTCTTTACTTTATTACTAAATACCAAGAAGTGAAAGAAAACAATATATGTAGATTTTAAGTTTAATTTTTGATAGGTGAAAAAGCATTTAGTTTTAATAATAGTTTAATATCCTGAGTTATCTCGGGCAAACGTAAAAAAGCTAAATATTAGTTTTGTATGATTGTTTTTGAAACAAGGGACAACACAAAATGATATCTGACATTCTGTATACTGATATCTTGTCTCTTTTCTTACTGGCTTACCCGTGGAATCTATTTTACGGGAGCACAGAGTACAATGTCTCGTTGTATTTGATTTTTTTCAGTAGCAACAAAAACATCTAGAAAATACCTTGAAGTTAACCTGAGTGGTGATGAACTAATGCTGGGTCTTCCAGATGTGGCAGAAAACTCATCCCGATGATTTTCTGACATTAGTTGAAATTTTAAATTGTTTAGGTGATCACGTGAACACCTCCTACTACCCTACACTATCCATTTTGTCATTGTAGTCAACTACACATTTAGGTCTGGACTTTGTCTCTCCCCATTTATTTGTCTCATCCTGCATTTCAATTGTACGTATTGTGGAAATAAGACCAACATCCTTCTTATTTTTTTCCATTTCATTGCAGTTACTTTCCCTCTCTGATACCCAATAAATTCTCCTTCTCCTTTTGTTAAAATTTCTTTGTCTTTGTAAAATTTCTTTGATCTCAAGGTAAATCTTTTCTATTAGTCGGAATGTTCCACACATCAGTCTTTCGTTTGACTAACGAATCAGCTAAACCTAGCGATAATATATAAGTTATACAAATTGTGCAAACTGCCAATCAAAGCTGAATATTTCTTTCATTTCCTACAGGTCGAGTGAAACAGTGATAAAACTAATCATACTGACGAATTCTGCTTTGCCCGAGTTTTATCGGGATAATAATTAACTGCAATATATACGAACCCGAGATAACTCGGGATAATCAGGCAAGTGGTTAAAGGGGAAAAAAACTGGCGCCAATGATAAAACCTTTGGGGCTGATTCTTATAACTTATTTTAGCTTATTATGTCGTGTAATAATATACTACTGTGTTTTCTCATATGTTTTATAGAACAAATGGGAAAAAAAATGCGCGATAAAACTACACATTGATCCAAATTAAATTGAGGCATTGATTCAAAAATCTGCGCATAGCTATGAATTTTTCTTATGATTTTTTATTTTTATTTTACGTACAAACAAACTAAAATAAAGAGTTACTAATATTTATTCTTAGCAACCTTATGATCCTGTAAGGGCTATTTTGCTATTAATACATGTACTTTTAAATATCTTCATATTAAATTTCCCTTGAAATACCGTATTTATTCGAATCTAGCAGCCATAGATTCTAAGTTCTTGACATGTATTTTGTGAAAAAAATTTAAAATGTTGTAAAAATTTAACGATGTCTGTTAATTACAAAATAGAACAAAATTAAAATGAGAACTAATAATAAATGAATAATTAAGTTATCTTATTTGTATTAAAAACCTTTAAATACACACATCGATAGTTAATTGCTCAAACCATTAGTATCATGTTCAATTTCTTTCCTCCAACAAATTTTTCCGTCTTTGATTTTAAATAGCATTAACATTGGGGAACAAAAAGTACAGCTTAGATTCGAATAACTACGATGTCTCGTTAAATTTTTAAAAATCAATAAAAATTTGTGTATAGTTACTTTTGTTTCATAACTAAAATTATTTAGCGGGATTGTGACACCGACTTGTATGTCTAAGAGCAAATTACGAATGTCATATATGCAGCGCCGACTTTTGTCGACTATTTTTCCTTTCTTGAAATTGTTACAGTGGATTTCTACCTTTATTAAGCGAAACATTTCAGTAGGGTTTACGAAGAATGTAATTAGATTTAGTAGCGTACACAAAAAAAGGGAGGAGGGGGTCCCGGGTGCAGCCTCCCCAAAGCCCTTGATTTTTTTCTATTGGTTATAATCCTATGTATATAGTATGTAAAATTTAATTAGTATTTGTTATTAATAATTTATTTTATTAATTAATGCTAATTATTCAATAATTAATTTTTACCCTCTTTTTTGTTAACGAAAATGGACAAAGTCAAAAGAATGTGTTAGACGACGTGTTGGAGATTGATACGACAATGGTAGACTTCCAACTTTGAACTCTCCCCTTGAAAAATTCCTATGTGCGCCACTGGTCAGCTTAAGTCCATTGCTATGTACTATCCAGATCCAAAGAAATGAATGTGCAAGAATTTGGAATTTCAATCGTCGAAATTTGAAATTGAAATGAAGTTGGAGTAACTTTCTGATTAATAACTAGTCATATTAAGAGTCGGTGTTCATGAAATGTCGGACTTTCTACACATGCGAACGCTTGTCTCTCTGTTTTAGTTGTGCTTTTGTTTTTGACATTTCCTCGTTTCTAGTCATATTGTCCATTATCAAAGTCACATTTCACCAAAGAACATTTTGTTCCAATTTGTTCTTTGTATCAATTTCGTAAGGATGTTAATTCAATTGATATTTGAAATTTTTTTTAAAAATGTGCCTTAGAAATAAAGCTGCAAGAAATATTAAGTAGGTATTTGGCGAGGATAGTGTTAACGATCAAAAAGTGCAGCTTTGGTTTCAAAAAATTCGGTCTGGTGATTTTTCCCTATAAAATGATCCTCGTAGAAGACCCAAAACATTTGTTAAAAATGCTTTGAAAGCATTGGGGGAAACGAATCCAACTGCTTTTGTTATACTGCTAATACATTAAAGAAATGCATGAAAAATTGAAAATTATGCTCCCATTACGTTAGTCGGTGCTGCTCAATAGTTTTCCACAGCAGTACTTGGACGCATATATTGTACAATACAACTGCGAAATTAAATGAAATAAAATAAGAAATTTTACAGCAGCTAGCTTAGTCACCGGATCTTTCTTCAACCGACTTTAATTTTTTTAAATGTGTGGAACGGTTTTTACGGGTTAAAGGGTATAAAAATGAAGAGATAGTCTGAAAAACTCCATATCAGAATTTATTTAAGTCAAGCATCTATGAATTAAAATCTCGTCGGGAAAGGTGTATTGAAGCAAATGGAACATATTTTGATTAAATAAATTGTCTTCAAAAAAAAAAATATATGAGAAGTTTTATACATTCACTTAAAAATCCAACATTTCATACTCTCTCTCACCAACCTAATCGTTTTAGCACTGTCTGAAAAAACAGTTGCTATATATATAAAATCTAAATGTTTTTTTTAATACCTTAACTCCATAGATTCTTAAATAATTTGTGATGGGAGAAAAAATGCCCCAAATTAACAATTATTTACCGTATTTATTGGAATATAAGCAGTACATTTATTTCCAATGTTAATATTACTGAAAATCCGGTGCGGCTTAGAACCGAAGATGAAAAAATTCATTGGATAAGGGAAATGAGCATGATACTGACATTTAGAGCAATTACAGGTTCATGTAGTAGTTAAAAGTTTTTAATACTAGTAAAATAAATTAATTATTCAATTCTTATTAGTTCTCATTTTAATTTCGTAAATATCTGATGTCCATAAACCAGTGGCGCGCACAAGCAGGAACCCTCCCCCCAAAGTCCTTGAGTTTTTTTCGATTGATGATAATCCTATATGTAAATAACGTACTCGTTAATTAAGTACTTGTAATTAGCAATTTATTTTATTAATTAATGCTAAGTATTAATTAAATCATTTATTTTTTATTGTTTTTTGTTAACAAAATCAGAATAATCAATTAGGGTTGTTTTGAGATATGATACGAGTTGGGGGGACTTTCGACCATGGACTCCCCCCCCTTGAAAAAATTTTGTGTGCGCTACTGCCATAAACTCATTTTACACACTTTTATTATTATTTTTTCTAGAAGGTATTCAGAATTTAGGGTGCGGCTTAAATTCGAATAAATACGGTAGTAACAATAATCATTATTCGGATGAGCTATCTTTAGAAGAGCACAAGACGCCATAGCAAGAATGAGGGGGAGGGGGAGCAGATGGGTTTATACAAGTTAAACTGATTCAGTATACAAGTGATACTATAGTAAAGTTTCTTAGAATCAGTAGGGAATCAAGTGCAGCTTGTAAAAGATAAGCCTTTCGGAAAGCTTTCAAGGATACTTCAAACAAATTTTCCGCACATTTGCATCGTAAATCGGTAAAGCAGAGACGACAGAGAATAGAGATTGCCCAATAAATAGAACCTTAAGGCTGCTTTTGTAGACTGTAAGCACTACTTTAAAATGCTAGAAAAGTCGTTTGAAGTTAGAGTGAATTGAACAATACTGGGCTTGGCAGCACTTCCACACGTGTAAGGCATTTATCTCTTTCATCCTGGCATCTGAACTTGTTTGAAGTGGCAATCCCTAAATAACTTTGCATTCATAGGAGCTTGTAAAAATTTCAGTTAAATCCAAAGACGTCAATAAATAAATTTTACAGAATCAAAAAGATGTATAATCAATCAGGTTGGCAACAAAGGCTTAAAAATTCCTGCAACACGCCATAAGCCACGTTGTGTCAATATTCGAAGTTTATGTAGGCCTCTAGTTTTGCAATATCGCAATGATTCCATCTTTTCTTTTTCTTTGATTTTAATCCGAATAAACATGTATTTGAATATTATCACTCTGTTTGTGTACATTTCATATTGAACGATTCAAAAGTAAAGGACATGGGCTTTAATGCAATCACTGAGTTTCCCACAATATATATTCCAAAATTTCAATAAAGATATAAGTATTGCAAATTCACATTTAAAATTTTTTGAAATTTATCATGATTTGAAAATTGACCGAAGATGCTTTGATTTAATGGTTTTGAACATGTTTTGGTTGCCCCTTTATATATATATATATTATGCAACACACATACACACACACAGTTTTAATGCCCAAAATACCGCAAAAGCTAACCATTTAACTACTTATAGAAACATTAAAAAAATTATAAAGTGATTTTAAAATGTTAATCCGTCTACAATAATTGACATTCATACATAAAATTTGATTTAAAGTATGGGTTTTCTGCACAAACATGACTAACATTCGTAAAACACTTTTTTTATAAATGATTATAGAAAATTCCTTGACAAATGCATAAATTTTAAATTGAAATATTTTTATGAAATAAGTATTGTTTTTTTTTTATTAAGAAAATGCTTGCTAGATTTGTTGCATGTTTTAATAGCAATAGTTAGAAAAAATATGAAAGCATTTGATGCAAAAAAAAAAAAAAAAAAAAAAAAAAAACCCTAGCATTTGTGAAAGAATGAAAAAAAAAAAAAAAAACTAGGGTTTTTTTTTTCTTTCTGAGTAAATAAGTTTAAAGTTTGAATTTGCCTTTGTGGAATGTGAATAAAAAGGAACATAACAATTTTAACTGTAGATTTTTTTTTTATCGTAGAGCTTTCAAGTTTTGTGACATTATAGAAAAAGATATAAAAAATAATTTAGAATTACTTCTTTATATATTTCGATTTTTTTTTGACGATTTTTTTTATATATATTTAAGTTTTCAATTAAATTTGTATTGCGTTCCCAAATTTCTACCGTCTTTTAGAACCACAATATTACAGGTACTACAATAGATTATTTTTAATTTTAGATTAATTTATTTAAATAATATTCAAATTGTCTTATTTTTTCTTAAAAATATATCAACACACAAATACCGTTATATCCGCAAAAAGATATTTCTTAAAAAATATATAAAACTTGAGGTCTAGCATTAAAAACAATTCTCTACCTTTGTCATTTCCTTTATCAAATCTGATTTCGGTCTGTGAAATTTTTTTTGTAATATTTTCTATAAATTTGTAACAAAATGAAAAAAAAAAAAAACGCATATTGTAACCTTATTTTTTTAAGTCGTATTCCAAAATGTATATATTATATGAATGAATTATAGCCGTTGTCCACTTGTTTTTCTGGGTATTTCATAACATTATAAGACTATGCATTCTTTTTTTAAAATTATTGCTATCTAAGTCGGAGCTTTAAACTCTTGCGTGTATTGAAAAATATTATGAAACCCTCACCTCTTGATTTAAAAAGGACAGGAAGTTTTGAAACAGATTATTCAATAACACATATAATCGCCAAAACTCGAAAAAATATATTTCTGAGCTCAAAGTTTTATGATAATAACTTTTAAAATAAAAAGGAATCCATCAAAAAAAAAAAGTTTTAAATAATTTTTGTAGAAATTAACGTAAACAATTAATAATTAATTTGTAAGATTGTAAACATTTTTAAGAGATTATTTCTACAAAAGGAAATCTTTATTAAAAACTGTATTTTCCTTTTTTCCCCATCGTTTATTACCAATATTTCTATTCAGAGGAAAAATTTTAATGATTTTCTGACCTGACATCTTGAAGTTGAAAAAACTGATTTTAATTTAGAAAGCTCAAAGTTTTCCCTGTATATATTTCAGTTAAAAAATAATTTTTTTTTATCAAGAAACCTATACAGTATTGATTGCCTTTTCTGTTTATTGATTGGTTGCTTATTAACATCGCATTTTGAAACTACGTGAGGGTTATTGATGACTTACCTTGTAATTATGAGCCATGTGGTGAAGGGAGACTCCCCTTTCCTCACTACACCAACGTGAGGTCTTCGAGCCTCTGTAAATTTCATTTACTTGAGCCCTTCTACATAGAAGGTCTTCAGTGGCACTTGAACTAATACACACAAATTTGTAGAAGCAATACCGTCAAAGATTAAATATATATTGCAATAACTATATTTTTTTACCTCTGTAATATAGAAAAAAAAATTTACGATTAAAGGTAAAAGTTTTTACTCCAAAATATTGTATATATTCGAAGGGGTAAAAATTAGTATTTCTTTGTATGGTATAAAATTTGTTGAGCTATTGTTTTCCCATGTGTAATTTTCCCCTAATGATTTTTTTTATAACTTTTTGCAGAAAGATATTTAAACAGCTCAAATCCTTTAATTAGCATGCCTTCATGAGTAAAAAAAGTGTTTATAACCAATATTGAGGGAGGAAAACACTTTAATTTTATTTCTAAAATATTATTCCCTTCTAATGTAGTAGAAGATAGACATATTCAGATGTTACATCTTTTTCTCTAGCTGCATTTAAAAAAAAAATTTTGTATCGGTCTAGAGAATGATCAGGTTTTTATTATAAAACATCAGTGAAGTTGTTATTACTTTTTAAAATCTTCAACTTTATTTACGTAAAAATAGTGTATCAATTTCAATCTAAAAATTTTAGGTACTAACGTATTATACCATAACCAATATTGTCAAATTGTCACCAAACGCCGCGACACAATTGCCACGCATATTTGAACCCAGAAATAATAACGATGGCAGAATTTGGTAGTCTTTTGATTTAGCGAAATTAGTCGATGCTATAATATGTAAGTACCGAATTTTAATAATACTGATAAAAAAAAAAGGTATTCGAAATTTAAATTTTCAAATACGATATTTTTAAAATGAGAATTATTATAAGCAACATTATATTTACCAAGGATTTATTCAAATTTAAAAAAAAAATAATTCTATAAGAAACTCTAAAAAGAAAATTAAATGTGTGTGTGCTTAGAATGGCTAAAAAGTTTTGTCCAATTTTGTTAAAAAAATCAAAGCAGAGAATGTCTGAAATAGTTTTAATAAAAATTTATATAACGAGCTTTGTAATATTTTAAAAAATATACTGGAATTTTTAAAAAAAAAAATAACACTCCGGATTACGCAGAAATAATGTACAGCTTTAAAATATACCAGATTGGAAAAGGGATAATTTGTTAAAGAGACGAACGGCATATTCATTTTGTTCAGAAAAATATTATACTCTATAATTTTAATATAAATTAAAAATGCTAACATGTAAATGTTAAAAGTCCAGAAAAACTTACCAGATTAACAATGTTTCATTACTTTCTACAATATTTAATGCAGCAAACGATTTTCTTTTTTCACAACTTAAAACTCTTTTCTATAACATTCTAAATGCGCATGTGACGATTAAGATTATTTTTATGATACGATTTAGTTAAGATTACATTTCTAGTACGCGTCATCAATTTAGCAACAAACTAATTGCCACTTTTTTTTCACAGGACTAAGTGGCAGCATTTGCTGCTTACAAAAATTAGTTTTATTCGTTTTCGATCTTATATTTAAGTTTTTTAAATTAGAATATATTTATATGTTTATAATCGTAATTTACAAGTCTCATTTCGTGCAATAATTTATTGGAATTTTTTTTCGCCTTTTATCAGTGAAGTGGTATGTATGCGCTCTATATTTTCACTAAACATTTATAAGTTCTTTATTTATTTATGTATCCTTTTTATTATTTAATATTTAGACTTAGTTGTTAGATAATATGAGACTTGATATTTTGGAATGACTTCTATTTTAGGATTGATTTTTGGCTAACTCTAATTTAGGCGGAGTGAAGCAGGTTCTTCAATTTTTGTTTTAATTTAGTTAGTTTTTGTCGTGAAGCTATGTTTAGTCATTAAGTTTTTATATTCAAACACGTTTTGCTAAATTCCCTGTTACACTGGTTTGAAAAATGCTTGTATTCCAACTCTGTTTGTTATTATTTTTTCTTAACTTTATTTTATTTATTTTTGTCTTTGATTTCATAATAAAAAAGGAAATTTTTGTCTTAAAATCTTGAAATGACATGCTTCGGAAATTTGACATAAGTCTTTGACAAGCATGATATTTACAATTTTATTTCTGTATTCTATATTTCAGAAGTTTCTGTCATGAATATGTATACTCGATATATAATGGTACTATGATCTATACTTACGTGTAGCAAAATACAGCTTTTTAAAATGATTCAATAATAATTTTATAGATAACATTTGATTAAAAGAGTAGGTACATCATAAATCAAGCATTGAATAAAAAAAGAAAAAGATGAAACGGATTTCTTGCGATCAGAAAAAAAGGATGCTAAGGGAAAGATAAAATAGAGGAAAAAGTCCTCCGTTATTTATTAAAGCAGCGAAATTTAGTATTTTTCTGAAAGCAGTAAAAAAATAAATTCGGTACTTACATACTATTGTAACAATGCCGAGGTCTAAGATAACTCGCCAAGTTCACAACCTCAATTTCGGATGTCTGTACGCGCTGAATAAACAACCATGTGCTTGATTTCATGTAATGTCGCCAATACAGTCGGGATAATACGTTAGTACCGTAAATTATTTGTATAACTAGTACAATGGGTACAGTCCAAGAACTTGAACAAATGTACAAAGCTAGTTGTTTATTTGGAAGAAGGTTCAGTTGGACAAGTATAATGCAGCAGCATGCAAAAGGTTGCTCAAATCACATCCGCAACAAATTGAATAGTCTATATCTCCACAATGAAAAAGTAGCTGACTCTATAAATTATATTATCTCTAATTTACCGTGAGAAAATAAAAGGGTAAAAAGGAAAACTTTTGTTTGTGTGTGCTAGGAGCACAACTCACGGGGAAGGGGGAAGGGGGAGGGTAGCATATTTCCATCTGGAAGGACGAATTTTATCACACCGTTGAGTTATTTTCTTCTTTCACGACAGTTCTCCCTCAGTACGCCATTATCAGAGAATTGGATGAAACTGAAGTAAGACAGGAGAATAAAAAATAATTATTCACTTTATAACTAAGAAAAGTTATTGAAATAAAGAAAAGAAAAATAGTTAATTGCTTCTTTGTAATTAATTACTTTTTCGTATTTCAAAAGTACCAAGAAAATTTGTACCAATTATATCAAGAGTTTTCTGAGTTTATCTAAGACAAAATGAAATTTTGTTTTATTTTATGTTCCGCTTTTATCGTTAATGAATTCAAGATTGAGCGCAGAAAATGCCCCTTAGCTAAGAAAATATAAGAATTAAGAGAAATAACAAAAACTCAAAAATAAAATGTAAAATCTAAGTAAACCTTTGCTTTTAATTTTCTGACTTTACAAAATCTGAAAAATCAGTAAATATACTGCCTTTGAAATAACATTTTATAATCTACAAATTTAAGACATAAATTCAAGAATATACTTATTTACAAAAACAGGTGGAAGAAAAAGCTTTACAAATAAGCGGATGAAAAAAAAAGCAATTATATATTTAACTGACTTCTGACTAACTTCAAGCCCTGTATATACAGCGACTGAAAGTCTGTCTTCACTCCCTGGGGTAATAGATCTTTAGGATCCTACTGAGAATGAGGGGGAACTTTCCTTTGTATCCTTACAATGAGGACATATTTTCTGTGCATTTGTAAGACCGCCTGCGAGCAAACGTTCGAAGAACTAATTCACGAAATCACACCTTTATACAGAAGTCAAAAGGGGCTAAGCGATACCATCTGTGCCACAAGAAAAAGAACGTGAAACCATTCTGAATGAGTTCTATGATGGTATTCGAAATAAGAGATATTCTAAACGGCTTTTGGTGAGCTGTAATGCTTCCAGGAAATTTGCGAGAGTCAAGAGATTGGGGTAAATCCTTTTGGTAAATCCAAGGCAATTTAACCCTATGCAGAAAAATAAAATAATCAAAGCTTCAGTCACAGGCCAATATTATTGCACACATACTACTCGATGACGAAAATCTATACAAATCATTAAAACAACTCGATATTAGCAACCGCTAGAATAGTATCGTCTTTGAAAAAAAGCACAAGCTACAAATAAATTACATATATTTTTTTAATACTGTATTACTGTTTTTATAGTTATGAATGTACAATAAATATTAACACACAATCAGGAAAAATTTTATAGAGTTTATATGGTGCCTTCCCAACGATTAAAAAGTGCTGAAAAAATATTCAATAGTTTCGTTTCTAAAATTAATTCGAAATCTCTAAAATAGCTTCCAAATTTTTTTTGTACAATATAAGTATTGAACGTGTAACTACATAATAGCATTTTCGGCAAAGTTAATTTCTCTCACGTTTTGGTGTCAAATTATTTGCAAATGCTTTTTGAAAGGATATTATATCAGCGTTTCTCAAACTGTGGGGCACAGCCTAGGAAAACGTGATAACCCTAGGTGGGTGGGGGTGGGGATATGAGCATATCGAAAAGTCAAAAACAAAAGATTATTGTAAAAAGTGTTAATTCTGAAAGAAAAAAAAAGAAAAAATATATTCTGAGATAATAAAAAATAAAATACACATTTACACTGGTATAATACATTTATAAATGTATCAGTACTGCACAATGTATTTGATAATTAGTATAACAATGCTAAGTTAAGAAAAATTTTAATAGTTTAATAATAAAGAACAGTGATTCTCTCCATCGGCTTGTCTTGCATATATTATATACAAAATTTAGTACTTATATTGATAATTTGTACGGTTTATAAATAAAGTCGTATTGTAGCTTTAGCGTCAAAGTATATTATTATTTAATTCAATACATTGTTATTTTAAGGAGAGGAGTGTAATGAAAATTATGATTGAAAATTGGGTCACAAAAATTGAAAGTTTGAGAAGCACTGTATTATATACATGTTAAAACAATCTCTGTCTAAACTTGACTATATTGTACCATTATAATGTGTATATATTAACATGAAAAAATATTACCTTTGTTACCGTAAGATCAAATTTAAAAAAGTACTTTTGAAAGTTAATTGAAAAAAAATATGCGATGAGACTGTTTTTTTACCTAAGGTTGATTCAAACTCGGACATTTCCAGACAGGAAAACAAATTTTTTATACAAATTCATAAAGTCGTATAACAAGTATACAGTATCATTCCTTGAGTCTTTTAAATTTAACAATATTGCGAATACTTAATTTTTTTTCACTCTGACAGAGAGAGAGAGAGAGAGAGAACCTGTTTAGCATTAAAGTTTAGGAAAAGAATCGCCAGAAAACTATAAACTGATTTACAGAATCGAATATTGTATTTTAAGTAGCTGGTCTTTTTAAATAGCTAAGTTCGAATATAATATTATTACAATATCGAAGCTATTTTCCATCAGAAAAAATTGTTCTAATTTTTGGCCCCTGATTTTTCATAACATTCGAAATTAACTAAAACTCAAACATTTTAAGTTACAATAAAAATATGAAATTATTTCTGCTCTCAACTTTTAAAATTAATTGTGACAAAATAATAAGTTTAAATATAGAAATATCTGTCAATGATATTGCAATAGAGAAAATTACTTAAAAGATACACATAAACATGATAAAAGATTTTTCCAGTCTCAATAGCCAGTTATAGTTTGAAATTTAAACTGAAAAAAAATGTGTTAAAGTTAATGGTACTGATAACTTATACTTTTAATGATAAATATTGGTTACTTAGTAATGCTGAATTTAATTTATACTTTCTTGCTAGTTTTGTGGTTAATTTCATTATGCATAAACTACTTATATTGCAAGCTATTGGTCAATATTCATAATTATGGAACTAATTTCTAATAATTTATGTGCAGATATATATATATAAGAAAATGAGTTGAAAATCTGCATTGACGTGTGTGGTCTGGTATGTCAACCCTTTTCACCCTTAAGCTTAATTCAACAGTAGTAGTTCATTTGGAGTTCCGAATTCAGTTAAGTTTGGATTGATGGATGATTGATGCCACCTGTGAATTTCAATCAAATGGAATTTAACCATTTTCACTTAAAAACTAATATATCTTGTCTCTTTAGTCTTCCTTTCAGAATATAGGGGGTGGGGGAGCCTAATCAATCTAGATTTTCTTTCACAGCCCTAAAGAACTTTCATTCACAAAAGTATACCTATACCGAATTTCATTTAAAGATAAGTCGGCATTCGTGTACAAATAAAGCATACTAGAAAATAGCCATTGTAGAGTGTTAAGCTATATTTTGTTGATGAAGGGAGGTAATGTTGTCTTGACAAAGTATCAATACATCAAAGGAATACCAGAAGTAGATTACTTGTGATACCCCAGGTGGGAATCAAATTACTTGAAATGTATACACAGATAGTTTTCAAAAGGAATAGTAATGTACCTCCTTTAATATGTTTAAATCTTTTTTCTTAAAAGGTTGCAATGTAATCCATAAAACCTTCCTCGAGGGCAGTATTTAAATCCACTTAAAAATTTCCTTAGTAAGTAATCTTTAAAATAGTACCTCGTAGTTCCTCACATAAAAAAGTAACCTTAAAAGTCCGTAAAAATAGAACTGTAAATGGAATAGAAATAGAAGTAAACTCAGTTTAATTAAACAAATAAAGTATTGCAAAAAAAAATTTTTTTCTCGAAAATGTATAATTTGAAGAATTACCGATTATTTTTAATAAGAAATTGCATAATCTTTTTTTTTAAAATCAAATATTATCTCAGTTATTTTCTTCCCTTCTAGATAGAATACATTGTCTTATGTACATCTAGAGTTTGTTATATACGTAGTAGATATCAAAAGAATAAAAGAAAAAAAAAGAAACAAGGTTTTCTTTTTGTTGCTGATTAAGCTTTAATTAAAAGGTTCCAAATTTAGTCAATTCCACAAATTTTTAAATATTAAAAATTGAGTTTTGATGAATCAAAATAATAATGAAAGAAAAAAATAATTTTAGTAATATCTCATAGATACTACTTCGTCGAGAGGTGTCGTTCATGAGGTTCAGAATTACGACGCCGTCACTCACCAATAGCTTTAGTATAGCCTCTGAGTGCAACACTGATAGGTAATCAATACGGATATAGAAGCCAATGTAACCTTAATAATTCTTGGCTTGAACCAATAACTCCGATATAATTCCCTACCAGCCATTATTGTGTCCCAGGATATATTCTCAGACTTTCATCCTTTCAGTGGGTCGATAAATTGAGTACCAAGCATGCTTGAGGACTAAACACTGGGGGTTTCGTTTCAGACTGACCACCTAATCAGGATATCTGCTCAGGCACCTCAGTACCCAAAAATCACGTATACATGAGATGGGCATAGAAGGCCTTGTCCCTCATGATCTGTTGCGCCACTGAGTTTAGTTTAGTTTAGGATATATTCAGGCTTTCTCTCAAAAGCATTAGATACAATGCAATGAAGAAATAAAAAGTTAACTTCAAACTCAAAGTTTTTGTTGCTTCTGAATCTCAAGTTTACACCCATTCAAATACTGAGTTACGGTTTTCCTACTGAGCTTACCGCGATTTTTCCAATATATGGTAATATGTTTTAAAATAATAATTGTATCAATAATTAATACGATTTTAAAACTACAAATACCAATCTAGCAAGTATATTATTTCATGCACGTGTTTTAGATATTTTTTCTCTCTATTGATTACAATTATAATAATTAAATTAGCTCCAAAATTCAGCAATATGAACGGAAATCGGCAGACTTTCGACAAAGAGAGTCAAACTGTAGGTGAAACAAAACAGCTAAGATATTAAAGAACCATTAAAATCCATATACATTAAAATGCATATACATGCATACCCGGAGAGAGGGAAAAAGTCTGGTAGTGGTTGCGATCGTTATAGTCGAGCTTCAATTAATAATTTCTGTAATATTTAAATAAAATTTTACAGAAAATAACATTTAATCTAGGAACTAAGAACAATCGAAGATGGTTTTATTTTTGTGGATCAATGCAAAAACGAACATTGTCAAATTATCATAATGTTGAAAATTATACTTTCAAGCTTCCTGAAAAAATTTCTGTACCAATAATACCATAAGTGTTTTATTCAAGAATTTCATGTTTACAAAAATAATTAAAATTGACCGTTCTCGAGTTGTTCTTGCATATAAAAACAGTTTCGACATTTTTTTAAAAGCCTTTAAGCATGTTATAAAATAAATAATGTGTTTTTTGTAACTTCTTTTGAGGCTGAAGTGTATCTCCGGTACATACATGGGTGCTCCCAAATTCATGTATGAAAGTAAGTAAACGTTTCTGTAAATCCCTTTGAGGATGTTTTCCCATGGCGGCATTTATACTAATGAATTTGACTTTTACTGATGTAGAACTAATTCTAATTTTTTTACCGGCTGTTAATAAACTTTGTTAACGAAAAAAAAATTTAATAATAAGATGACCAATCGTCCTTCTTTTATATGTTCTGCCCTTCTTCAAAAAGTGTCCTACTTGTCCACCTATTCAATATTTAATCTGTTGTTATTGTCGTGTCCTTCCCGAAGGGAAGGAATGAAAGCTACCAGAGCCTGTGAGACACAGGTTGGACTTCTCAACGACAGGTGGCGACATCACCTATCTCCACCTCCACAATTTAGGCATAGAACTGAAGGGGAGAGAAATGTTCTCCAGCCTCCTGCACTCGTAGTTTCTGCTACGGCCGCCCACAAAACTTTGGGACTCACTGATTTAACAAGCACGTACTTCGTGTGTATTTGGTGGCATCGGGCATCGAACCCAGGCCCTCCAGTCTGGAAGCCTATGCTCTAACCACTAGGCCACCCACGGCCTAACTAATCTGTAAATGTCTGTATTCAGAGATACTAGTTATGCGTCGAACTGTGTTGTGCGTCGTGTGCCGGTACAGTATGAATTATGGAAGACATAAATGTATTTTGAATGTAATCACAGGCATCAGTTTTCCCTGAAACGATTCAAAAGATTGACAGTGAACATATTTTAACTACAGAAGTTAATCTTATTGAACGACTTTGTTCGCCAATAAAATCACGATTTGAAGAAAAATTAATTTTTTTTAATAATAAAAAAGAAAATTGTTAAGTTTAGAAGAATCAAATCCAAGCATAACGGAAAAGTTTTAACGAAGTGCAGAATTTTTACGAAACATGTTTCTAATGTGTCGAAGAATAGTCCGAAGCTAATATCAGCACAAATATGTTGAGTTTTTATCGAAAGAAATGCCTGATATTAAAATCGATGACAGTTGTCTATCTGAAGAAATTAGAGGACTTAATGTAGATATATAAATTTTGATAAATTAGATAAATTTAAATGGGAAAACCAATATCTTGAAATTGATATTAAATGTGTTTGGAAATTTTTTTTTACCATTTCAAAAATGAATGCTTTCTATATGAAAATGTAATTATTCTTGTTCAATTTTCGTTGTGCTGCCCTGGAACTAATGCAACAGTTGAAAGTTGTTTCAATTGGTGATGAATTTTGGACAAATCAGAAATCAAGATTTAATGTTGATGCTTTAACTGTAGCACTTACCGTAAAGCTCAATATGAAGGATATTTCTTGCTCCGAAATTTCCGATGTATTAGAAAATAATATATTGATTTAAAAATCATTCAATGAAAAAATGCTCATTAAGATAATTAAAATAGTTAAAAGGGATGTAAGTGTTATTATACATATAGCGTATATTTGCTTTTATTTATAAAGGTTTTCATAAATTTAAGTTGTAATTTTTTCTTAAAGTTTTCATCCTTCTTTGTCTCACCTTAGTAATACAAAAGTACCTATGTTAAGCCTTTTAAATATTTAAATGTATATGCGAATATAAGTAATATTTTCAATAAAGGACTATACAAAATGAGAAAGAGAAACTGGTTTTTTTTCCTATTCCCCCCTTTTTTTTATAATACCTGTAGGCAAAAGTCTGACAAACTGCGACCGTCTGTGCAAAGATTCGCGATTTGCCGCCCCCCCCACCCCCACTCTTAGAATGTCTTGTAAACTTTCTATAACTCTCTACAACTAACATTTTGCTATTCTTTTGCCGCTTATAAATGCTTACAAATTGCGGCAGCCTCTAAGCTTGTTTGTAATGGAAAACTGATACTCCTTTTATGACTTGTATGTAAATATAGAACTAATAGACAGTCTTTGAAAGGTTTTATTAAAAGGTTGGTGATAACTTGTGACTTACATTGTGTAGATTTGCCAAAGATCAATTGTGTCACATTTTCAACTGTCAGATGTCTATTCTGAAGACTTTCCAATCACTTATTGTGTAGATACATTTATTTTTCCAACGTAGGAATTCGCGATGTGAGGATCAGCCCATAACAAGGAGAGCAAACTGTTGAAAAGGTATCCCACTGCGCAATTATTCTACCTACCAGCCTGAACCAATGGTTCGACCACCATGGTAGATTTGCACAAAGGTCGCGTTTCGCACCTGGTAGCTAAATACTCTGAAATTTTTACCTTTGAGACATTGCAGTTTTAGCGCGTTTCTTACGTAGTGGAACAAAAGCGCTATTAGGACGCAAATTTCGTTTTCGTTCCATATTTTGTCATACCTTTTTCTCAGCCAATAAGCAACTCGGGTTTTCGGCATTTGGTCGCATTTGTGCCCTAGATGAGCCGAATCATATTTAAATTTTCCCATAGTTTTCCTGAATTTTCCTACAAATTTTCCTGAATTTCGCTAGTTTATAACAAAATTTTCTTAAATTTTAACTAGTAAATTTATTGTTTGTAAAAAGTTTTTTTAAAAAAAATCTACCTGCATTTTCTAAAATGCAAAAATCTAATGCAAACGGTACATTAAGAACATATTTGAAAACGGAATTCGACCTCGACATGCTATCACCACCTGATCCCAACAATTGATTCTGGCACCACTATCGATGCAATCTTTGGAAAATTGACTGACCACACCATCGGTGTTTACGTATACGAGTCATTCTTTTAATTCCATAAGCCTTTGTTAGTTAAGCTAGATAAACTTTAAGTAATGAAGTAGTTAAGTTATTATTAATTGTATATACTCTTTCCCTTGTTAAACTTAAAAGAATAAATACATAGAAGCGAGTTTTTTGCCTAGACAAGGAGTTTAAGTCACCTTGTCCGGGCTTTTGTAGCTTCTGTAAAAAAAATTTTTTTTTTTTTTGCTTTTTTATAGTGCTGATATAGATTTGTGTCATTATTTCTTTTCAGCTCAATAGTAGTACATTTAGAAGAGTGGTACAGTACTACTTTCTGTTAGTAAGAAGTTCATAGTTGCATTATTGTAAAATACAACATGCGAGAAACGCGCTAAAATTACTTGGCCATGCCAATGATTGATATCTTGTTTTTTTAAATTGCATGATTTCTCAAATAATAATAATACCGACTATCCTTTATTTTGTTTAACATAAAAAAAATTATTTACAATTTTAAATGCGTTAGTGATATGGGTTCATTTAAGATAATGGTTGGAAAAAATTAGTTAAATTAATTGGGGACTTGAATATAATAAATGTATATTACAAAATTCATAATATAAAATAAAGTTTTAATATAACATTTCACAAATGTAATTATGATATAAAATCTAACCCTAAATGAAAATATAATATATAAATTCAGTTTAAAATCTATAGATATCTATCTCGATCCGTATATTTCACTCTTAATTTTATATACAGAATTAACACTGAAACGAGCCCAAATCCCTTCCACCCCGTGACCCAGCTAAAGGTGTGGAAGGAATTAAAGGATCATTCGACATGATAAATTCCAATTATTTTATTTATCACTATAATTGGCTCAAACACAAATAACACTTTAAATAGGATAATTCAGTCAAGCAACAGAGAGAAGAGACGAGATTCGCGTTTAGGGAGAATATGTTCAATAATGCTGCTTTTCTCTCCTTAATATTATTGTACACAGAGCTTACGTATTTAATGTCCGCCTAACAACTTTAACATTCTAAACATCAACTTCCTATAAGGTGACAGTACCTGAACTTATGCAGTCTTCTAGTCAATCCAACTTATCTTTAACCCTTTTTGAGTATAATTTTTTACAAGAACTTTATAAACCAAATCTGGTAATCTTCACCTTGCAACTATCTTGTCACCTCTTGTTAGGTAAACCTCTGATTTCTAACTTTCCATTAACTATTCTCTTCACTTCTAATCCACTCACAATTCATAAACTCGTGAAGTAGGAATATATACATAATAAACTTAGTTTGCATATCACGTTTCCTTCTTTAAGAGAAGATTGGTTAATATTTGTTGGCCCAAAAGAGTACCCAAAAGGACTTGTTACTTGAAGGTCGCGTATAGATCCATCACAACACTGTCAATTAATGAGATTTATCTCTAAGCTCTTTTTTTAATCAAGGTCAAGGATTAAATGAGATAAAATGACTTGATGTTGTTTATTTAAAAGAAAAATTGTTTATTTGCTTACACCAGTGGTCTTCAAACTGTGTTCCACGGAACACTGGGATTCCACGAGACATACCCAGGGGCTCCATGAGTTACAATAAAAAGAGAATAGAAAATTATAAATGTGTATGTAAAAGGGATTCACAATCTTAACGAAGTTTGTACAACCATAAGTATCTGAGGCTCATCCCGTTCATTAAAGCTGAAAAATTTATTTATATACAATAACTTTATTTTGTAATACTTTTTTTAAAACTTTTATTATAATACAACAAAACAACACTAAAATGTTTCTTTTTGTTATATAATAACTACCAGATTGTGAATAGTCTATTGTTTGCTATATCCCCGAGTTCAGCAAAATGAATTTATTCTCGTTAGTGCTATGTTTCGTACAACTAAATAGTTTTTTAATGAAAAATGCATCATTTTACATTTGTTGAAGAAACCTATAATTACGAAGCGGGAACGACCTATATCAACATATCAGCAGATTATTTGCTAAAATCTAAGTTTAAGCAAGAAAAGCTCGTAAATTTTAGGTTGCAAATTCATGCAAATTACACAAAATTTCATTCACAGATTTAAACATTTTAATGTCATTCAGAATAATGTATTCGAGAGAAAAATATTTCTCAATGTGAGGCTAGAAGAACAAAATATAAAAACAAATTAAAGACAGAATATGAAATTATATTGCAGATAATTTCAATAGACCTTGACTTCGACAGTTTGTAAAAAAAATGCAAGCACATATCCCGAGTTCTAAATGTAATGCATGGATAAGTGACACTTGGATCACAAATTAATATTAATAAGGAGTAAATAACATTAAAATTACAATTTAAACTTGTTTTAAACAAATGAAATACTTCTTTTTAATTAGCTTTACACAAGGATTCTATTACATATTAATTTACTTTAAATATTATTTTATGATGTATTCTAAGTGTGGAATGGTGTTCCCTAAAAACATCTTACAAAGGCAGGGAACGAATAAGGAAATTCATTTGAGAATTAGACTTTGAGTAATAGTAGTATTTTTTAGCATGTTGAACCTTCAATGTAATAGCGCCGAATGGTCAATTCGGGAAAAATACCCTTCGAAATTCATGTTAGCTTTTATACAATTTAATTTTAATTATCTCTAGTGATGCAGTGGCATAGGCGATAGCGGTCGAGCAGGGTTCGAGTCGTACGATCGACTTTATGTTTCTTTTTTATCTATTAATTTAAAACTCTTTCATGGCTCCAATAAGAGTCTTTCTGTTGATGATATCATAAGTTGTTTTAAAATCAGTAAAGAGGTGATGCATATCAATTCCAAATTCCGTTGTTTTCTCCAAAATATGACGGATGTTGAACATTGGTTCTGTTGAATATCTGCCCTTTTCAAAATCCATTTTGGCTGTCTCCAAACGTATTTTTCACTGTTGAAGAAAGTCCGTTGAATAAAATATTTTAGAATGCCTTATAACTTGTAGAGAGCAGGACTGATTCCTCTATAATTTGAACACTCGAGGACAGTAATTAGCTGATCTAAGTAATCAATATATATATAAAAGGTATCATACTTATATTAATTATATTTTTCTTATTATCTCTTATTTCTTAAATATCTTATGAGTTGTAGATTCGAGTACGGGTTCCAATGAAAATTCTCCAAGCAGAGGGCTGATGCACGCGAGATCTGTCAAGACTTAGTCTTCACGAGGTAGAGTTGCGATGTTAATAAAAAAATAATCATTCGACATTTTTAACATGCAGCTGTAAAATAATCCAAACCAGTCTAAAACTAAACTCAGTGGCGCAACAGCCCTTGAGGGTCAAGGCCTACTGTGCCCATCTCAGTATACGTAACCATTGTGCGCTGAGGTGCATGAGCAGATGTTCCGATCAAGTGGTCATTCCGAAGCGAAACCCCTAAGGCTGCTCCACAAACGACGATCATCAAACTTGTCTGGTCGACTAGGATTCGGCTTCGTAATTTCCCGCACAAATAAGCCAAGAAGGCAGCCTAAGCAAGCTTGGTACCCACTTATCAATCCACTGAAGGGATGAAAGGCTGAGTCGACCTTGCCCAGTCCGAGGATAGAACCCCAGACCTTTGGTGTAGAAGCGCACCAAACAAGTCTACAATGGGGGGAAAACATAACTCTTTTATTAAATTTACGCTTTTTGTAAGCTGTTAAAATACACAATATCATAAAAAAATAAACTTTCTAGAAATGTGAACTTTTTAAAGTCTATTTCTGTTTATCTTTTTTATATAAATAAAAAAGCATTAAATATGTATAAAGGAAAAAGTTAAATATAATAATAGAATTCTAGTGGACCCTGGAAAGTGGATCTTAGGGATTCTGCAAGCCTAACAGAGTTATGAATTAATTTCCCTGAGATCTGCTGCCAACTCTTTTGGGCTATTTTCTCCACAGATGATATAGTAATGAACCTCATCCTGTCGATGAACTATGAAAGACAATAAGAGGTTTCTCCTGAAACCTCCAAGGACATTGTCTTAGGATTAGTATAGTAATTACGGATATCTTACAGCAAGCCAACTGATCCTTATTTCGGTACTGTAGTACCACAATTCAATGCTACATTTGGGATAGGTGCCCCACCCAGTGACGGCGTTAGGCGTCAGCGACGTCGGCAACCGCCGACGGCCTCGCAAAGTTTTTAATTATTTAAAATTTAGTTATTCAGTTCGTCTATTTTAATTTCTATTTGTGTAATTTTTGTCATCATTTGATTAGCAATAAATCTCGTTTACTCATACATTAGTTTAACTATAATTCGGCTTTTTATGTAATTTAACGTTTTCTTGACTGGGAAAAAAGGAGGCCTCGCGAACCCTAATTTCGCCGACGTCCACGCGTGGTCTAGCGCCGCCACTGGCCCCATCTAACAATGGTCACAAAATGACACGCTGCCTTTCCCTGGAGGACGGAAGAGCACTGAAAAGAACTTTATTTTCCCTCTCTCATGGATCTACGAGTTTCTTTGTGTTTTGGTCGAGATTCAAATCTATCAACTACGTACGTCAGTTAGCCTTATTAAAAACTGGATATTTTTCTTAGTTAAAAATAAAGGGAGAGAAAACACACACATTCTTAAAAATATTTGGGGAATATTTTAATTTACAAAAAAAAAAAAAAGGATAAACTATGGATTACTTCAAATTCTTATGCGTGGTAAAGCTTGAATCCTTAAGAACTATTCCATTTATTTGAGTAATCTCGTAAAGATGCACAGCTAACATTACACAATTTTTAAATAAAAGAAATATTTCTGAGCTATCATAATTTATTCAATTCATTTTTTTGCTTAAAATTAGCTTATTATATCACGCTAAATAGTAATTTTTTTAAAAAAAAAACTTAACATGAATTTAACGTGAAACACATAATATATACACACCTTAAAATATATGCTTGAAGTGCCTGATTTTGAAAAAAAAACCCAACAGCGTATAAATGAATAATTTCCTTGATATCTAGTGTCACCTGAATTAGAAGATACATAGAAAATAGTTTAAAAATATTATAATATTAAAAAAAATTAACTGCGATTCTTTGACAAAACACAAAGAAACAATGAAATTTTCAAATTATTATTCTTTTGTTGAAAAAAAATACATCTATAATAACATTACTTCACCTATATATAGCTAAGATTTCTGAACAAAGCCTGTGAACTAGGATATTTGAAATATGTAATTTAGAATTGTATTTATTCGTATTTTAATACACACAGAGATGAAAATTTTGAACAGAAAACACTAGTTATTATTTCAATTGATTGTAACTCTGAAAATAATTTGAATTTTTCAAAATAATTTGAATTTATCTAGTTCGGGCTCAGTAGAGAGGTCTCAGCTATATATGTATACGCAAAAGTATTTTCCGCTTGAAAAGAGAATGTTTTGAAAGTAAACCCCTTTTTTCTTCATTTTTTGCCAAGAAATAGCATTAAATTTTTTATTATATATATTGATACTCTTTAAACCATTTAATATATATGTTCTATTTTAAATGACACTAAATATCACAAAAAAAATTATCCACAAATACTCTTTTGCAAAATCACGTTTCCGAACGTAGTTGGATACCTCAAGATAATCAAGTGAATTTATACTTAAGGAATAATTCCTGCTCAGACGTAGTACGTAATGGTAGACATCTCTAATAATAGTACAATAATGGTAGAAACTGATAACCACATCGATACACAATGAAGTTTCCAAAAGTGCCATTACATTCAAGCTGGTAGCCATCAACATTCAGCAATGAATCCCCCATCGCAGCATAACTCATCCGTATCCTCATTAAAAGGGTGCAATCGGAGCCGCCTTTTGTGTCCTTCAATGTGCTCCAACTACACCATTCTATATAAAATACATAGCCCAGAACGCTTCAGCTGCAAGTATGATGGAATATACAAATCGAACGACAGCATCAATGGTGTTGCTTGGAGTTTTAAGAGCTGTGGCACTTCCATCTGAAAACCTTTCTTTTTTTTCCTGACACGCCTTCTCTCTTGAAAAAGGACAGGTCTATTGTGCCAGCCCCCCTGCCTATGAACTTCCGACTTCACTTTGGGCCTTGTTCGCCTTTTAGTGGAACGACTCCAATATGGGAAGTCATTGAGAGTACGGAAAAAAGTTGAAGGGAAAAAGAAGAAAAAAAGTCAGTCCTGGTGTATGTGTATGTGGCATGGAAGAAAGGAAAAACTTAACGCTTCTCAAGGAGCGAAAGAAGCCTAATAAATGGATAATCTTTTGAAGATAGGTAATATGGATGGAAGGCTCGTAACTTTACCTCAGGCGTCATATTTGGCGAGGGATTGCTCCAAAATTATTGGATTTTTATGCATTAGATTTATCTCGATAATTCTTTCACACGCTGAAGAGATAAAATATTCATTGGAAGTTTTGTGGGATTAATTTAATTAATCATTTGAATTAATTTATGTAAATGGCTATGGCTATTTAATATCGATATTTTGGAGTTTTTTAAAAATAAAAACTCAGGAGATAAATTTTTGAAGAGAATGTTCGAAATAAACTTCTAAGCAATATATAATTTCTGGAAAAAATAGACGAGTATTATAATTGCTGCATTAAATAACATTGCATTGATATTCGGACAAGTTTTTACTACAAACATCATGGAAAAAGTTATTGTCGCAATGCAAAATAAAAATATAGCACTATATATTATTATATAATGTACTATTTATATTAATTATTAGAGCTTAATGTTTTTAAATAAATCAGTTAATTAAAAATATTTTTATCAGACAGGCTTGAAATTTTTACAATCAATTTTTCGAAATTAATGCACTTGGTCCATAAAATTTTGCACACGTACAATTACGTTAAAAAATGATTTCGCTCTCTCTCTTATTATATATACCAAATTTCTCCATGATTTTGCTATATATTCAGAAGCAGGTGATATGTATGTAAAATGTTTCCTTACAGGGCATCCTCAAAATGCTCCGCAAATGTATTACCAAATGAAACAATTCTTTTAAGAAAGAAAATTAATAACCGTTGCAAAAAAAAAAGAGAATCACCCACACACAGGATCAGGACTTAGACTACCTTCATCAAGAAGGGTCCATGCAACAGTCAGGAGGTAGGTTAGGGAATTATCACTTTCCCAAGTAGCTTAGAATCCCTTTAGACAGTGCTTCTCACAAACTTTCAATATTCGCGACCCAATTTTCAATCATAATTTTCATCGCGCCCCCTCCATTCAATAACAATGTATTGAATTCAATAATACTATACTTTGGCGCTAAGGCTACAATATGACTTTAACCTCTTAAGGACCCCTCCCTTAAAAACGTCTCGCTTAACCAAAGCATCAATTTTCTGGACGTATATATACGTCCTTCCGAAGTACGATCTTTTCTGTGTACTGCTATTTATAAAATTATTCCAATGACTTTGGAATGCAATAAAAGGACCTTGACAGTGTGTGTGTGTTTGCGAAGGACTAACTTATTTCAAAGGTTTGCTTATTTATTCCTTTTCTCCCCCCCCCCCCCGACACACATCTACATGGAAAACGATGGCATTGGGAAGCGAATCGCATAACTTTTAATTGGCAGTTTAGGGATCAGTTATGAACTGTAAAAAATATCAAGATAAGTGTTAATACAAGCCCATGGGGTCACTGGCAATTATCCAACTTGTCTTAACTTTTATTATTTTTAAATTAATTATAAAATACATTTATAAGTGTATTTTATCAGTGTAAATGTGTATTTTATTTTTTATTATGTCAAAATGTATTTTGTTTGTTTACTTTCAGTAAATTAATAATTTCTTTCAATAATCTTTTGTTCCGACTTTTCAATATCCCCCCCTCGTAGAGTTATCACACCCCCTAAGGGGACCTGCCCTACAGTTTGAGAAACACTGCTTTAAGAGTTCTCAGGAGAAATAAAACAACTTATATACTTTTTCATAAAGAACCTAGTACTATTCATCTTGCAATTTTTCTTCGAACATTTTTTCTATAAATATCAATTGATAGAAAGGTATTAGATTTGGTTTTCTCTTTTAATTTTAAAAAGTTTTGTTTGCGATTCAATCACAAATTAATATCAGAGAGCGAATCCTCTTGGCTTGTATTGGTTACTTTAACTTGTAAAAAATTATGCAAAAAATAAATATATTTACTTATAACTACTTTTCTATTACACCTTGATACTACTTATATACCTACCACAACCATATAATGCATGGTAGCTTTTCTCTCACAAAAGCACTCAAACTGTCTGAAAACTACCAGTATCTCATTTTATATATATCCCTTTTTTTAAGGTATCCGACTACCAGTGGCGGATTAAGCGGGTGTCGGACCTGGCGGCCGCCAGGGGCCTCATGCTTGACGAGTGCAAAGGCCAGCGACGAACCAACCACGCCACCTTGGAACAAGAAATGAAAAGAAAACAAAGATACAATGAAAACCCCGCTAGAAATTTATCGAGATGTAAAAGAAATCCTATTGTAGAAAACTTTTGAAAATATTTTTAACAATACCGATATCGAATGCATCAGGTGAATGATCTTTTTTAAATTTAAAACGTATTAAAAATAATCTAAGAAGTACTATGGGAGGAAAGAGAAATTGAATAACATGGCCATATTATATACAGAATAAAATGTTTTGGACAAAATAGATATGATGAAAATAATTGATGAATTTTCCAATGAGAAATCAAACTGTATAGCAAAACTGTAAGCTCTTAAGTAAGGGTTTTAATTCTTTTTATGTTCAGTTCAGATTTTTCCTTCAGCCGATGAGTTTTATTATAGCAATACATTTTATTTTGAGAATTTAAAGTAAGCGACTGTTTTCACTATTTTAGTTTTTCGACTCTTAAGCCCATGGGCCTAAAACAATTTACCGCCAGCGGCCTCCAACTACCTTAATCCGCCTCTGCCGACTACCCTAAAATTATGAATTTGGCCAAAAATTGACAATTTTTTATGACTTTATTTTATATGCCCTTTTATTAGTTTTATAAAAATACCAAGTTTAATATTTCCCGTTCAATTGAAAAAAAAAAAACTACAAGTATTTTAGTAAAAGTAAATGCCGTTACTTTAAGTAAGATGTCATACATAAAAACGCGTTTTACTCGAAACGTGATTTTTTGAAAATAATCGAATGGGGACAGCGATTGCTCAAAAAGTTTTGAAATTATTAACTGTAATTTTTTGTGTATGTTCCATATAATAGTAAAAGTGTTTTAACCTTCAGATTTATCAATCACTGTTTTATTACAAAATTTACAGTCCTTTATGTGAATATAATCGCTGTTTTTTAAGCAATTTCATATAATAGCAAAGATAAAATGCTCTAGTTTTTGTAAAAATTAAAATATCTCTTACCCTGAGGTCAATTCAAAAATGAATAACATAGCAACACATCAGAATTGAAAAACTGAAAATCTGTTTATAAACTTTTGGTACAGAATGGGCCGCGTTTATGTTATTTTTTGTCAATTTTTACCCATTTTCCCCCATTTTAGTAATAATATTTCTTTTTCTATTCTTAATGTTAGCATATTTTTCTTAAAATGTACTAAACAAATCTAAAAACCTCCCGAAAAATCCCCATATCTCCATTAAAAAAAGTTGTTGCAAGTAGTCGGATAACTTAACATAAAACATGTCCTTTGACGACTTGAAACCTAGAATAATAGTAGTATTTAACACATACATATTTATTTATTAAGCATGTATAATTTTAATTATATGTTGCGATCAACAATAATATTAATGTATAATACATAATTATCCCCCTTCAATTACAAATTAAACAGAAACGGGAATTATTACAAATTCTTTCCGAAGTAACCATCTGGCGTCCTCGAACACCAAATTTTATTGCATTCAGGATGGCATCATCGAGAAGTCACACAGCTATTATAGTAAATTTGGCGTAATTTTGGCGTACCGGTACATTCAGTTGGCATCAAAGCAACCCGGTACGCTGACACGTCCCGCGTATTGTGGAACGGTGTGAACATCATCGCAAACGATGCCGAGGATCTCAAATGCCTTGTCAAACCATCCACTAAATCAGGGCTATTGAGAGGAGTCCCATTGACTACCTTGTCGAAGGTTTCCGGAGACCGGCCAAGCGTGCATTAAATTATGAAGTCGGAATAAACGAAGTACTTTTCTTTCCATAATTTGGATGAGGAGGGGGATATCGAGTAATAGCTCCTGAACAGCTGCTACAATGTGTTTTCAATGGGACATAGTTATACCATGGATATTGATTGTGGAGGTTTGAGAACGGGGACTGTCGGAACGTAGGGACATCTGCGGAAATGTAGGGAGGAAAAAAAGAGATCGGGATGTGTACAAAATTCTGAAACAGAATCGGTTATAATTGTTATGGGGGAAGAAGCTGTTTGTATATTTAGTTTGATTTTGTTGTTGTTAATATGTTTTCATCTGATGAGCATGTTGAAATGTAGATGTAGTCCAAATCATCAAATATTTTTGTTATTGAATTGAATGGAATATAATACATAATTTAGTGAAGATTCACTCGAAAAGGATAATGAAGGAAAGCAATTGGAGAGGCGCAAATTAAGTATAAGATTGACAACCTCATTCCAAATAAGGTTTGACTTTAATATTGTTGAATTAGCATTGAAATAGTGCATTTGATAAATTAATCAATAGCTTTAGTAGGAACATGTATAATTGCTAATTTTTATAATATATATAGAAATAAGCAGAAAATTGTTGGTGCAATTTTACATTGTAAAAAATATTAGTTTTAACATGCATTCGGTAAAAATTTTTGGTTAAGATATATATTCTAAGAGAGTTTGAAATAAATGAATATTAGGAGAATTAGCCTAATTTTAAAAAAGAAAGGAGCAAATAATCAGTTACATAACTGATTTAACAGATAAGATATATCAATGTTTTAGATGCTTGTTCAGCATGGTAAACTAAAAAAAAACAACTGCTGTTGAATATTTTCGGCCTCAAAGATAAAGTATTTTACATAATTTATATACCTTCTAAAGTGGAAGTGTGTAAGTTTTCACATACTTGATAATTTTCTTTAAAAATAAAGCACACAAAATAAAAACAATGAAGGACATTGAATAACGAATTAAAATAAAGGGAAATGTGAATGCTGTCTCCGCTTTCACAAAGCAGAGACAGCAATCACATCCTTATTTTTTTCCCTTATCAAGAGAAATATTTCCTTTTATTGCGTATAAAAATAGAAATAGGAATGATAATTGTAATATAATTTGGACAGTGGTTGCTCAGGAGTCATGAGCTTCCTGACTGGGGGTGTTCAAGTTGAGCTAGGATTTCAAGCCTTTATTTTTCTCACCAAAGAATATTGAATGCTGCTGTACATTAAGCCGCACTCACATCAAAGTCTTATTTTAGTGTACTTTTGGTATCATTTTTTAAATGCTGCATGCGAGCAACACAAATCGAAACAAATCGAAACACTACGTTAAAGAAAAGAGGCGGGGGAACTGTCAAAAATATAATATAATGGGAAATGTTACTTAAATTTACTCGTGAATAGTTGAAGATAAAAAAATTTTATGTATAACTTTTAAAATTATGATTGAGGAACAAAGTTATTTGTACTTAAGATATATTTTATTACAAAAAAGTTGGCAGTTGTGCATCTCAATTAGACTGAAATAAAAAAAGTTTTAGGAAATTTTTCTTTATGGTGAAGTGCTTAAAAGTACTTTCACATTCATTTTCCAATGTATGCAGTTATTTGTACGTAAGAGATATTTTATTACAAAAGTTGGCATGTCGTGCATCTCAATTAGATTAAAATAAAAAGTTTTAGGAAACTTTTTTATGATGAAGTGCTTAAAACTGCTTTTACATTCATTTTTCAATGTATGCAGTTACACAATACAAAGTTTTAGTACATGATAATAATTACATTAAAATATCTTAGGTATAAAAGTTACTTTTTCTTAAAGATTTAATTACATTTACTTTTAGTTGTAGTTATAAGTAAAAAAAAGCTTGGATCTTTTTTAAAAACCATTTTTTTTTCTGTTTTTCTTTCTTTTTTTTTATGAAATTATTTCTGGAATTAAAAATTAAGTATAAATTTTCTTGGTTACTGTTTTGTTTACATTATCTTCCGAAATTGCATTTTTTATGGAGAGGGGGCTAAAATTTTAATAAGTTATTTTTATTATTATTTTCTTTTTATTGTAATGTTAAACGAAACAGGCATTCGTAGCATTCATTTCAACAATCGGAAGAAAAAAACTATGTTTTGATCACTGTTTTTTTAAAAAAATAAACGTGGTGTCTTAAAATAAATGACAAACTGTTCGTATTGCATAAAAACAACTTTTTCTTAACATGTTTTTATATCGCTTTCAATTGGTCACACGTTCACAAGGTGTTCAACACAAGAGGATACATAAAAAAGCTCTTCAAAAACAGAATATAAATCATTTCCGACGCCGCAGAAAATCTTCCGTTTGCCGATCGGACTTTTAGGGATTTTTACTTTGATGTCTGCAATAACAATAAAATCCCTCCTCAGATCACCTGGCGCCAACAATAACATGGCGTCACAAAACTGGAACTGATCGACTTCGTGTCACATTATTGTGGTCGAAAGCGTTTCCAGTCTTTTGATATCTGGAGCAAAGCATAAACGCCTCACAAAGGACGGTCGAAGTAACGATAGACTCCGCCGAATAGGAAATCATTGAGTTCCCCAATTACTTTCGGTAGTAACTTTGTAAAAGAGGGGTTATTTTTTTCTGCTTTCATGTTTTATACACCCATCTCTCGTGAGAGAACGATTGGGAAGGCTTTAGCAGGATGCAGAGAGGGTATTTTTATTTTTGTAATTATTAAGCGATGGGGTGCAGAAAAAAAGAGGATATTTTTCATCGTAAAATGGATTGGGTTAGCGATGAAACGAAAATCTGAAGAGAGGATTTTTTTATCAGTGGATTTTTTTTTAACTTTAGTTAGCAAGGGATTGAAATAGAGTAGAGAAAAGGGCCCCTTTCTCTGGCATACAGATTAAATTCTCAGCAATGGAATGAAAATATAAAGAGAATGCGAAAGAAATGTTTTTGAAAACATGAAGAGTAATTTTATTAGGAAGGTAATACTTTTTAGCCCTTTAGCCTGTAATTATGAAACGAAGATAAAAGTGAAAAAGAAAATTCGGTTGAAATACTGCAGCAATACTCTATACAGGGTGTACCAAAAATAGCACCCAAACTCTGTACAGCCAAATTGCTAGTTGGGATTACACAAAAGATGCCCAAAGAACTGTATCTACAGGGACGTCTTAAGGCATGGGCCAACTGGGCCTAGGGCCTCGGCCACAATGGATGCCTCATCTTGTTCTCGACTCTGTCTTAATAAGATCATGATTCGAATAATTTCAAGGATCAAATGTTTTTTTCCCGGTTGTGTTCTCCGAAAAACTGGGAAATTCGGGCGATATGTCAACTGGCTACATGTGATGACCACCGTCCATCCATAGGACTTACCACCATATACCATCATTACTCATTCAGTCAAAAAGCGGCAGTCGGTCGTGCCAGTTTGTGCAATTGTAAGTCATGCACATTTATTTGTTTCGGGTTATTGTTTGTACGAGTATTTGGCAACGTATGCTATGTACTGTCTATTTTAAGGATCGTAGGTGGGGCATATATTTTTATAAGGGCCTACTTTTGTATAGGGCTCCAGGGCCTAAATAAGTCTTAAGATGCCCCTGTGTACTTGTATCATCCATAGTTTACGTGAAAAATACGAAAAACGAAGTATGACATCAACTATTTGAACACTATTTGAACAAAGTATGACGTCGTATTTGCAACTATTTATAAAGGCAGATGTTTAAAATTTCCGCTGTGCATATCGAGGCAGGCTCGAGCACGCCGTAGAATGGATCAGTGCACGTAGCAGCAGCGTGTTGTTCACCGAAATACAAGCAGCATGCAAATGTCCAACCAGGTCAATTTGCGTAGGCACTACGTCTCTCTATACACCAGTTCTTTGAGAAAGCCTCATAAGCAAAAAATCCAATGGTATGAGATCCGATGACCGTGGTGGCCATGAAACGGATCTCCACGTCCTATCCAGCGACCGGAGTATGCCATATCCAGCCAATCACATACAAGAGCATGGAAATACGCTGGAGCCTCATCATTTGCCATATTTTTCACGTAAGACTATGGATCGTTTAGGTACAGTTCTTTGGCGTTATTTATGTACTCACAACGAGGAAGGAATCTAGCTGTGTAGAATTTGAGTGCTATTTTTGGGATACCTTGGATATAATAATTACTAAGAAACAAAGAGAGAAAGTTATATTAACGTCGCACTATAAAGCAACACGAGGGTTATTGGCGACGGACCTCGTAATTTTGAACCTCGTTCAAGTGACGATGGCGACATCTGCCCTGGCACCCTCCTCTCCTAACTACTACACCAACTAGAGGACTTCAGCCTCGAAAGGTTTAACATGCATCGTGCTCTCTTTCTACACGGTGGGCTTCAGTGACACCAAGAATTGAACCTGCGACACCTCGGCCATAAGTTCATGACAATAAACACGGTCATTTAAGAAGCAAAGATATACTGGTAAAAAAGGATAGTTTTCCATCATGCTAGTTAATTTATACATTGAACGCAAATTTATTCAAAATTTATTTTTGAATTATAATAATTTTTTTTTATCAATGATATATTTTGTGTGCCTAAAATGATAATTTTCCATTGCAGAAAGGAGCAGTGGCTTACACAAATTACTTTTATGGGAGGAGAAGGGGGTATTTTTAAAAAAAAAACGTAGGTGACAGCGCCGATATGTAAACTTAACACTAAAAATTAAAACTATGTAGTCTATGGGTGTGGTTTGAAACCCCAAATTCCTCCCTTGCATTACGCCTCTGGAACAGAGTATGCTGATGAAAAATAGAAACATAAAAGTTTCTCTCGTTTTAATTTAAAAAAGAAAAATTTGTAAAGAAAGTATTGGAAAATTAGAGATGAATTTTTTTGTAGCCATTTTAGAAATGTAAATGGGTGCAAAAAGGACAAAAAATATTAGTTTCTAATAATATTTAGCTTTAGTTATGAAATGATGGAAATAAGAAAGAACATAAAGGACATTCAATTAAAATAGATTGGAATAAAAGATATAAAATGAAATTTTAAAAAAAATGCTTCTTAAATCTGAATCTAAAGCAGTGGCGTAACGTACCCCCCCCCCCGGATCTCGAGATGGCCCCAGGGTTCTAGGGGGCCCAAAACCTGACTTTGCAGACGCCACTGATCTAAAGATGACATTTTTGAGGGGATAGAGGAAACAATTTTTTAAACTGCATGAAGTGTGTGTGTGTTTAAATTTTAAATTACAATTATTAACTAGTGAAGATAGGAGGAAAAGAGGATAATAGAGGAAAGCATATGGAAAAGATTTTGGAAATTTGAAGAAAATATGTATAAGGGATTTAATTCTAATCAAAATGATGTAGATAAGGATTTAAAATTATATTTCTTTTCACATAATACATTGGTTTTGTGGCAACCAAATATTTGCTTTAATTTATACTCGATTTTGTGTAATATAAGAGATTGTTGAGGATGAGTTTCACAATTTCAAATTAAAGGTTGGGTAAGATGTTATCAGAATTGTGATCTCTTAATCTAATACCGGGAGAAGATATCAATTCTTCTAAAAGAATCAAAATATTTAAAACTAGAGGGTATAAGATAGTACTTTAATCAGTTATTGTCGTATACTTTTTTTAATAACATGAATAATAGAATTATAGAGTTAAAATTTTTAGTTCATAATAAATTAATAATGGAACTTAAAATAAATGTTTTCTTTTTGACAAATATCGCACACATTTTTCTCTTGAATCTAAAAATTTCCCGTGTCACCATGTGTGGAATTTGTAACACTACTCAGTTTTCCGAAGGATTACACTCAGGGACGTCTTTAAGACTCTTTGAGGCCCTGGGCCTAGAGAAACCTTAAGGTTTTTTGTGACTCTGGGCCCCTATTCAAAAGCAGGCTCTACCTGAGGTCTTTAAAAGTAGACAGTTTATATTATGAATCGTCAAATACTCGTTGTACACATCATATGTCTCAATATAGAAAAATAAATACAGATAAATATATATATAAATAAATACATGCATACAAATATGCAAATATACGCACATATATACTCTATATACATACACATATAAGCATACACACGAACTCTCACAGACACGAATGCGAACACATACATACACAGGAATAGTAGCTTAGCATCTTTGTAGAATCTTGTAAACGGCTACAAGAGGTGATCCATCAACAAGTGTGCCATCTTGTCGTTCTTCTCCTGTATTGTTATCACATTTACTGCAAGAGAACTTCATCCTCTTCCTAGCTGAATAGCTACATATACCGTTGTTTAAAAATTTCGTATATGTAATCAAGGTTTTATTTTTTTTAAATAGCTTTTGTTAGAATTTTTTTTTATATTACTTGTTGTTGGTGAGTGCGTTTTTCTGTAACTGCTTCAAAGACAGACTTTTTTTGCAAATTATCGGTATCCTAATCACAGTTTTGGTAAAACAATTTTACATATAAAGGAAAACTCTGGTGCATAGTTATTCTCATTATTTTCAACAGGTACGATTTTAGCTCGTTTATCGAAATTTTATATTATGTGTTTTTCTACTCGAAGCTATTATTTTTAAAATGGCATAAGCAGCATTTCATCTTGCTCAGCACCATCTAATGATGGTTTTGGAACTACAGTAGAGCGTCGTTTATTCGAATCAATTGGGACCGGACACCGTTCGGATACGTGATTGTTCTGTTAACCGAAAATCGAATGCGATCCATGCAGTATACGATACTGGACACTATACAAATATTAAAAATCATCACATGCGGGAAACGTGCTTGAAGAAAAATCAAAATAAGTGCAAAATGTCGCAATTTTACCTTGATTGTAGAAAATAATCACTTATCTTCCTCTGTACCATTGTACACCTTCGTTTTTCCACTGCAAGGTCTCTGATTATCTTCAGCAGCAGAAGTTGAGTAGGACAGCACTCTGATTGTTGTTCGTACTACTCCATAGCTGTCTCTAACGCAGAAAACACGTTAATATTTGATGGACCCTTGCTACTTTCGTTGTTGCTGTTGTTCTCATCTTCATCCGTTTCATCGTCGACAAGGTCGGATTCATCTTGCACAGAAGTCACTATCTCGTCATTATTTAGCATTTTAAATCCACTGTCTTCTGCATCGCATGCTATCCAGGTTTCTACATCAACAAAACTCAACAAAAGAGCACGTGTACACCCCCTCACAAACTGACCTAATATTCCGCGCAGATGTTTACCAAATCACTCAACTGAAATTCTCCAAATATCCCTCACCTTGGGTTTTCCGGTCACTTTTGGCCTCACAGGAAACAAATGTTTAGCATTGTACTGTTCGAAAACGTATACGGACTTCGGTTCGGATAAACGACGTTCTACTGTAACTCTTTTATTCTAAATAAAATTTCCACTATCCCATTATGCCATTATTAAAATTCTCGTTATTATTCTGAATAATTTTTGCTAAGGCTTTTCGCAAATTATAAATTTGATTAGAACTTCATTGTATTGTGAAGTGGTCATGGTTATGAATGGTGGTTGTCAGTGCCGATTTAAGATAATTTTGGGCCCTGGGTGTAAAAGATCTACAGGCCCCCTTGGCACTGGTGGATCGAAATTTTTTACCAGAAATCCTGATTAAGTTCAGTTTATCCGGGCCCCTGGGCGCCCGCTGCAAGCACCCAGTGGATAAACCGGCACTAGTGATCATGGATGATATTGATTTTGCTAAGTTGTGGATTCAAATCCTGTTGCTACAAAAAATCCGCCTTGTAGAGTAGAGGATGCAAGTTAAATCGGTCGAGGATTATAGTCGTTGTATTGGCGTGGTGTGGAGAGAGTCGGGGAGAGCTAGCTCAGATGTTACCTTCTGCATTTGACCGTGGGTCAAAATTACGAGATCTGTCTCTAGTTGCCCTCAAACTGAAGAATACAATATATGTTCAGAGTCAATCAAATAAACTCTGTATAATGGTTACCGACTACTAATTCAAATAGTAACCAACTGATTTTTCAATATATAACTTCGAAACAGCTTATATTTAAAGAAAGATGAAGAGTATCCGTATTTTAACGTTTTATTCATGATTGGAATTTTAAATGTTCAAAAGATGTACTCTGGTCTATAGATGAAAGGGAAAATAAAATAAAAATTTAATTCTTATGTTAAAAATTGCAACAGTGGAGATAAAGTTTAGGTATTTGAGCTTTTTCAATTTCTTCTATATTAGTTACCTTTCTCCCTATATATATATATATATATATATATATATATATATATATATATATATATATATATATATATATATATATATATCTTGCTCAAATTTTCATTCGTTAATAAAAAATAAAATACTTTATATTCATCCATTCAAGTTCAAATACATTTTTTTAAATTTTGTAATGGGGATCACATGATCTTAATACAGTTTTTTCAAATATTAATCCAATAATTAAATTAAAAAATGAATAAATAGTAACAAACCCAAAAATAATAGTCCAACGCCATATATAAAGAGGAAAATTGTTCTTTGTGTCCCTGTAGAGCGTTGTACTTCTAATCCAAAGATCATGGGTTCGAATCCCACCTGAAATAACCAAATTTCTGAGAATGTGGTTTCTTTTTTACTATACTATTTTATTAGAATAATTAAAATTAATCAACGAATAAATAGTAACAAATGAAAAAAAATAGTCGAACACCATATATAGAAAGGAAAAGGAAAAATTTCAAGGAAAATCGCTTTGTGTTTTTTCACTTAATATTGTGATTCTGTCATACATATATAAATATTTATATTAATTGTAACTATTTAATAAAAAGTAGCTAAAATAAAACCTTTCTTTGTTGACCTAAGTAGGAATTGACTTATATTAATTTATATTAATTGTTTTATGATGAAAATTCAGAGTAGTTTTTGTTAAAGAAAAACAGGTATTTTTTTTAGTGCATTTAGGATTTATTGCAATGAGCGGATATCTACTAAATAGTTAAAGAAAAAAACACATCAGAGGTACATTTAATAACTTTTTTAATGGTTTTTTTAAAAAAATTTGTTGTCGAAATGAAAGGGACGATAAAGCGGGAGGCGGAAAAGCTTGAAACGGACTGATTCAAGCTTTCTCCCGGAACGAGTGTTGGGGCTATGAAATGTTGTTTTGTGCGCTTTATTATTCACCCTACTCATTACTAACTTATAAATAATCCTTATTTTTGGTTGTTTATATTGCAGAAAAATATTTATTTTAAGTTTAAAATCATCTAACTGAAATTGCTTCCATCTTTTTTTAGAAAATTCAGCCCCTTTTTGCAACATTAAATTTTGAAAGTAATTTATTTAATTATTTTCCTCCTATATAATCTCCACACCATAGAACATTTTTTCCGCATTGATAGGTCCCGATTTGTAATCCCCCCCCCCCGTACAACCACGTTCTATCCTAATGAATATGTTATACTTTCCATAGGCTAAAAACCAGAATTCGCGATATAATCTCGTTAACCTTTCCTGATCTTTGAGTTCCAGGTTTTGATCTTAATCTGTCACGTTAAGTGGGTTAGATTCCATTACAATTGTAGTTGACAGAAGATTTATGCTTTGTTTTTCTCCCCTTTTAGCATGGATGATCTCGAAGAATTTTTCGGAGACCGAAATCTATTCGAAAACGATGCTCTGAGAGGAGGAACGTGTGATAAATGCATTTGGTACCACCTCTAAGATTTTTACCCACAATGACCACCCGAGGGTCTCCTGTCCTGTGTTAATAGCACGGCAATATGTTTCACTGTCATCTCCACCTATAATGAAGAGGGAAAAAAGAGAATTTGCGTTGGTCTTCCGTCCTGATGAATAGAAAAGAAACAAGCTATTCATCTGAACCGTGGGAGAAAATAGATTTCAGATTGCACCGTTTAGTAAGGTGCGTTACAAAGTCATTACAGTAGCAGGAATAATAGGAATAGTTTTCCTATTGTGGACGATTTTCTGGGTTTGTGTCAGAAGGTCAAAGTTTTTAAGGCCAGATGGTCATTTAAAACTATTTCGTGTTTCTACCTCTTTTTTCCCTTCTTTTTTCCCCTCCGTAGGATGAAAAGACGATTTTTACAGAAAATATCTAAGCCACAATATATTTATTTTGAATGCTTACTTTTATTTTTTACTTTCTACGTCATAAGATATCCGACTGGAGGCGAAAATTTTTTTTAAAAAAAGGAGATATGGGGATTTTTTTGTTGTTATTTTTAGATTTGTTTAGTGCATTTTAAGAAAAATGTGCTAAAATTAAGGAGGAAAAGAAATTATTATTACTAAAATGGGAAAAAATAGGTAAAAATTGACCAAAAACAGCATAAACGCGGTCCATTCTGTACCAAAGGTTTATGAACAAATTTTCAATTTTTTCAATCTAATGTGTTGCTATATTATTCAGTTTTGAATTGACCTTCAGGATAAGAGATATTTTCTTTTTTACAAAAACTAGAGCACTTTATCTCAGTTATATGAAATTGCTGAAAAAACAGTGATTGTACTCACATAAGGGACTGTAAATTTTGTAATAAAACAGTGATTGATAAATCTGAAGGTTAAAACAATTTTACTATTATAAAGAACTTACAGAAAAAATTTCAGTTAATTATGTTCGAAACTTTTTTAGCAATAGCTGACCCCGTTTGATTATTTTCAAAAAATCGCCTTTCGAGTAAAACGCGTTTTAAAGTATGACATCTTGGTTAAAGTAATGGCATCTGCTTTTACTAAAACACTTATAGTTTTTGTCGTAGTGAAAGGAAAATGATACACTTGGTATTTTTATAAAGCTAATAAAATGGCCCATAAAATAAAATCATTAAAAAGTTTGTCAATTTTTGGCAAAATTAACAATTTTAGGGTAGTCTGATACCTTAAAGCTCTTATCGTGAATTATATGGTCCCTTCGTTATCATTAAAAATTCAACTTGTTATAGAATACCTTAAAAATACCAAAAATATCGATTTTTGTTTTTTTTACTTTCTTTCAAAGGTCTATACTAGGAAGCTTACTGCCAAATTTCAGATCTGATTACCAATTAATTTTTAAAGTATTTGAAGTTTTATGGTATTTGACAGATGAAGGGGGGTTAGTTTTGGTTTTATTCAAAGGCATTTTTCCATTCCTAATTTAATTTATTAAAATATTTTTAAAAACAATTAATTCTTTCAGTAAAATTTTTATTTACTTCTATTTTCATTACTAAGATCATTTCTGTTTATTTATGTTTAGAGGGATTCAGTTTTGCAAGGCCAATATTAATTTTTTCTCGTAGTTTAGTTTATATAACTTAGAGATAAGATTTTTATTTTACTTTCCACAATTTTTTCTTGTTGAAAAAATATCACGGCAAAAACGCTCTCGGATTCCAAAGAGGCACAATATTTGGAAGAGATCGAATACCAAAGAAAATGATACATCTAAACACCATTTTCAGCTGATACTACTATTATATTTCACAATACAAGTATTGCAGATAAAGCAGAATTTATCTGCAATAATATACTAAACTATAATGTATTAAACGTTACAATACCACAGTATAAGATTTTAAAGTTCACGCAACAGAAAATCAAACTTGCTAAATCGGGCTGATTTTAAAACTGAGAAGAAATTAGATATGTTTTGTAAAAACCCATTAATTCCCGTCTTTAGTTTGTAACTTAAGTGTTTTGCGTTTCAAAACATTTGTGAAAATAGGATGTTAGGATTAAACTGAATAATCTGTCTTCGTAATAAATGCTATCAATATGATATAAAAATACATTCTGAATAAAAAAAAAGAAATTTTCCATCATATTTAATTAGAATAGTGTTTTAATGTATAACGTCAGTTGAAAAAAAAACATGTTAAAAAATTAGAGTTTTAGAAGCATTATTAGTTTTTGTTTTATGCCTTTTCAAAATTTAAAAGGGGTTTTCTCTGACATTTATTTTTGAAGACGTATAAATGTTTTTTATTCACTAAAGCTTTTTTTTTCTGTTCAAGATTTCTAAGAAAATCTGGAATTGTTTGTATACAAAGGTACTTTCTTTTTTCTTTTTATATGTATTATTAAGGTTAGTATAAATTTAGGTCTGAAACTCTAGTTATTTTTTTTTTAAAAAGGCAAAAGTTAATATCTTAAAAATTGTTATATTTTATTACACGTTAGCTATAAAATAATTTATTAAAATTCAACAAGGGAACATATTTTCAAGTCTATACTAACTTTTGTTCCCAATAATCTGAAAAAAAAAGAAAAAAAAACAGAAATTGCTTAAAGTAATTAAAAATATTAAAAAATGAATTATCGTATTTATCGTAACTGCGGTTGATTAGTGTCAGTGGCGCACACAGGAGTTTTTCCAGGATGAGGTCCAGGGTCGAAAGTCAAAAATTAATTATTAATAACAAGTAATTAAATTTTACGTACTATTATACACAAGATTATAATCAATAGAAAAAAAACCAAGGGATTGGGGGGGGGGGTTCAGACTCGGATACCCCCTTCCCTTCCTTGTGTATGCCACTGCCTAGTAGTCAAGGTAGCGGACTCGTGGGTGGCCTGTTAAGAGTTCGAGCCTAGTACCGCTGAAGATTCGTCATGCAAAGGGGGTCGAAGCACATTAAATATATCGAGGTTCAAAAGTCATTCCAATGGTGTGGTGTGGAATTTAGGAGAGGGGAATGCCAGTTCAGATGTCGTCCTCGTCAATTGACCATGGTTCAAAATTAATGTGTCTGTCGCCAAAAGCTATCGTATAGCTAAATAGTGCGACGTTAATATTTGGGCCATGGGTAGCCTAGTGGTTAGAGAATCGGACTCCAGACCGGAAGGCCTGGGTTCGATGCCCGATGCCACTAAATACCTTCCGAGTACACACGGAGTACGTGCTCGTTAAATCAGTGGGTCCGAACGTCTTGTGGGCGGTCGCAGCAGAAACCATGGGTGCAGGGGGCTGGAGAATATTTCCCTCTCCTCCAGTTCCATACCTAAATTGTGGAGGGGGAGATAGGTGGTGTCGCCATCTCTCTCTCTATCATGTAAATACCAAGCCAAATCATACTGTCATCTGCATGGTGCTCAAAGCTAACGACAGGCGTACACCTCGCCCCTTTCCACGATGAATTTCGTGGGCCTCGATCTGACACCATCAAACAGGTGGCATAAGAAACAACAACAACACAACGTTAATATTCAACCGCTGCCGTATTTATTCGAATCTAAGCCGCCATCGATTCTAAGATGCGCCTCAAATTCTCAACAAGATTTTGTGAAAAACAAAAAATAGTTAAGAATGGTTTATCGATCTTCAATTTTAAGAAATTAGAATAAATTTAAAATGAGAAATCACAGGAAGTAAATAATTAATTATTTTATCAGTTATCAATCTTTTAATTGCATACATGAACTAGTCATTGCTCTTAATACCTTTTCCAAAAACATTTCATTTCTTTCGATTCTAAGCCGCACCCTTTTTTAGTAGTATTAACATTGAAAAATAGCACGGCTTAGATTCGAGTAAATACGGTATTTAAGGCGATATAGTACCCTAAAAATGATTAAACTGTCGAAAATTTTTTTATTGGCTTATTTGATACCCCGAATCTTTATAAATATGCCTGCAAAATTTCAAAGCTTTACCTGCATTTTTCATTAAGTAATGGAGCAATGTTTGATGCTAAACAGCAACTACCACGCCTACATTTCAGATTATCTGCTAGAAAAGAGCCTGATAAAAAAATGAATTAATTATTTTTCTAATGCGCATCAATGAGATTGACATTATATATGCCATAATAAATCATTTTAAGAAAGAATTGTGTTATTCATGCAAAAATTCTAGTTTGTGAATTATTTACTGGGGGGGGGGATCAAATGGATTTGGTCAAGATTGAAAATTAGTGCGTGCTACTATGATATTATTATGAATGAAATTAAAACTTCAAAACGGATTCTCCCAAAGCACAAATACTGAATCTCATTTTGATAACTCAGATAATTAAAAATTTAATTCGCAAGAATAGAAAAACTCTTCCATTTTTATATATTTATTTTTGGTGATATATATATATCCCATGTGTGCGAGATTCAACACTTTTATTATTAAAATATTTTAAGATATTTATTTAAACAAATGCACATTAACAGTTCTTAGATTTTGATGTATTTTACATAAAAATTGCTATTCGATTTTGCTTTTATTCGTGTACAATATTTAACATGCGAAGGCTTTTAAAATCATGGAAATAAAAAATAAAGGCATAAACCTCTTTTGTACATGTTGTGCATTAGCTCTGAGCATGGAATTAGCTCTGAAGTGTGTGTATTTATTTTTTTATAATTATTAAGATAAAGTTTTATGAAATATTGATCTTTCATTCGTTTTTTTCTACATATTCATTATGACAGTATACTCTTTAATTGTTCTACATTTGTGCATTTTTTTATGGTAAGTAGTTTTAAATAAGCTAATTAATATTTCATAAAAGTTTCAGACTATTCAATGAATATTATATCATGTTATTCATGGAATGAAAACTTCAAACTCATATTTCTCCATGTTGAATTTTTGTGCATATACTGTCATTCAAAACCCTAAGGCTTTTTTGATAATTGAAGTATGGGTTTGAAATTTTTTATACATGTTCTGAAATGTATGTTTTGTTAAACTGTGCATGGAATTAGCTCTAACATGTTTAGTACTTTTTCTAAAAAATTTCAAAATCAAAATTAATGTTTTTTTGGGAAGTTTTGGAAGTTTTACTATAAAAAAATTAATAAAAAATTAAAGAGCAGCAACAGGAAAAATCCCATGCACAGTTTTATGTAGCATATTATTAGGTGCTTGGAAAAAAAATTTGAAAGGAAAGAGACATATTTAAAAAAGCCTTAAGGATTTAAAAATTGCTTAAAAAAGCTAAAAAAATTTAAATTTTACAAACATTTTGCAACAAATTAAAAAAAATTGTATGGAATTATTATTAAATATTTACCTTTATGAAATACAATTAAAACCAAATATCAAATATTAAAAATAAAAAAAAATGTGGAAATGGTACCATATCGCCTTAAAACAATTTTTTTTTAATTTAAAAATTTCTAATTTTTAAAAATTTTTTTAAAATAACAGTTTGTTAAACTAACCTTTTATTTTCAAATAAATTTAACATCGCAATTTGAAAACAAAACTTAAATTACTTTTAACATTACTGCTTACCATTCTCAGATCAGAATGGTAAGCAGTTTTGCGAATACTTGTTCTTTGAACCCGAACATTTTCTTGGTTGTGGCGGCTGAGTGGTCGTGGTCGCGAACCTGTGGCCAGATTTGTTTCTAATGAATCATCTGTTCGAGTCCAGGAACCACTAAAGAAACGCCGCTTAGAGGGGCTAATGCACTTTAAATCTGGCATGACCCTAATTTCACAAGCTAGCGTGGTGCGGAAGTTTAGAAAGTGACGTGTTAATCCGGAAGTCTTCCTCATCATTCAGTTATTATTCAAAATAGGTGAGTGGCCGCGGTACCCGAGTGGTCAAGGTATCGGATCGTGGCTGCAGGCACGAATTCGAGCCCAGTGCCATTAAAGACATGCAGACATTTATATAGGAAATTTATATAGTCAGACATTAATATAGGAAGGATAGATAGTCAGTCCCTTCCGGGAGGACGTTAGAGATTAAATAAAACTCATTATGCGATGTGCTGGTGACTTACCGCCTAATGTCGGCTAAACAAGCGCGGACGCGCTAAAACGATGATTCGTTGTCAATGGTTACTGGGCCTCTGATGAAACCAAATCGCGTCATCGTTTTAGTAAGCACGCTATATGGCGTTGCCATGCGGCCGAGTGTCTAGGCATCGGATCATGGCTAGCATGTCATGGGTTCGATCCTAGTATCACTAAAGATCCGCCGTGTAGGGGCAAGATGCACGTTAAATCTGTTGAGAGCTCAAAAGTCCTCCCGTTGGTGTGGTGTGGTAGTTAGGAGAGGGGGTGCCAGCTCAGGTGTCGTCCTCGTCTCTTGACCATGGTTCAAAATTACGAGGTCTATCGCCAAAAGCCCTTGTGTAGCTGAACAGTGCGACGTTAATATTAACTTACTTACTTACTCAAAATTAGGAGATATGTTGGCAATAGCCCACGTGGAACTTAAAAAGTGTGACGTTAATAACGAGTCCTATTTTCATATAAATATATAGAAAGGCCAGGAGTTTGCTTTAGCACTACTATGACTATAAGACTTTATTCTATCATGACTATAATTATCTTAGGTTTATAACTATTTTGTGTATATTTTTTGTAATATATATATACATATTATATATATATCTATTTATCTTGTTCAAATTTTCTATTATTAATAAAATACTTTCTATTTATCCATTCAAGTTAAAATACATTTTTTAAAATTTGTAGTGGCTGGCATTTGATGTTTATACAGTTTTTTCAAATACTATTTCATCAATTAAATTAAAAATGGGATAAATAGTAACAAACAAAAATAACAGTCCAACAGTATATATAGAAAAGAAAATCGTTCGTTGTGTCCCTGTAGCGCAATGGATAGCGCGTTGGACTTCTAATATAATGGTTGTCGAATCCCAGCTGGGATGGCCTAATTTTTGAGAATGTAATTTCTTTTTTACTTTATTATTTCTATTTCTATATGCTATTTCTCTATTACTATACAAATTATATTTTATAAGAATAATTAAATTTAGTTAATGAATAAATAGTAACAAACAAATAAAAAATAGTCCAACACCATATATAGAGAGGAAAATGGAAAGTTACAAGGAAAATCGCTATTTATTTTATTCCATAATATTGTGATTCTGGCATATGTGTATAGACATATTTTTATTAATTTTAACTATTTAATAAAAAGTAACTAAAATAAAATTTGTCTTTGTTGACCTAAGTAGGAATTGACTTTCATGTGACTTGACATCTTCATCATTGACTTGACACTCATTTACATAAATTAAGAATAATTCAGAGACACGTGGAAATCGAACACTAAAATAAATATATTACCCGTAGAATGACTACACACATGTTCAAGAATCATATGCAAATTGCAGAAAGTCAGCAGATGACACTGATAGTACGACACAATGACGGGAGTGTAAGAGGGTAAGATATATAAGAAATATAGACAAAGAAGTAAAATTGTTTGCAAGCGCTTTATTAGACTTTCAGTGCAATTATCGCATAGTTTTGATACAAAAGACGCATTTCAATTATTTTTGTGGTGAGATTATCGGCTATCTGGAATGTGGGCATTGCCGGCTGGAGGTATCTACAAGACTTGGAATCGCCAAATTGTCTTCGGGCTTTGGCAACGATTCAGGTTTTGGTAATGTGAGTAGCAGACGTTACAGCACGGTCGCCCCAGGTTACAATGTCGAATGAAGACCGGTGTTGTCGATTACTGCCAAAAACAGACGAACTGGCATCAAACCTATCTCGTCAGCTCTCTTCAGCCACTGGTACGACAGTTTCAAGGTACGAATCAGTGTACAGACGCTTAGGGCAGATTGATTATCAGAATCGGCAAACACGTTAAAATCGGGGAGAGGAAGACATTTGGCCAAGCCAAATTTTCAAACTTTAGGAACAATATTCAGAAAACTATTTAAATATATTGGTGGTTAATGAAATACGATTTCATTTTAAAAGTTCCTTATATTGAGGTTTGAAGAGAGTTCATATATGATTCTGCAGAGAACAGGCTAAATGCTCCATTAACAGTCTTACGAAATAATTCTTGAAATAATTTACCGTTCAATTTATTCAAGTTTCAAATCTGACCTCACCTTTACAATTTACGTTGAAGGCGTGGTAAATCTCAATTCTTTGGTGGCCTGAAATCTTGAAATATATGCTGACTCAAACTGCAGTTTTTTCAAGCCATCTTCATAATTCTTAATTTTTCTTCATTTACTGATGGTATTGAGTTTAGTTTTGGGAAATGAAACACACAAGTCTCTCTCTTCTCTCTCAAGCTTAGCTGCTTGTAAAACAGTCTGCCGTAAGTTTGATGGTATTCAGATATCGCTCGATAAATTGATTTTCCCTGAATCTTGTATTCTAAGTTGCTCATAGGACAAAAGAGATGCAAGTGAAAATGCAAGTCGAAAAGTCACTGACGTCTAACGTCCTACCTGCGCAGAACACTGTTTCAGGGAAATTCCACAATGATTCACTTTCAGCGCCAAACAATCCTGCACTAACAACACCTTACTTTCGCATATACAGTCATAGAGTCGATTACCGATGCACGCCTGATAGAAAATCTCAGACGTTCTATGAGTAACACTACAAGACTCGAATGTATTCTGACAGTTTCAGCTGCATCAGCACGCATTTTCATATCAATGAGTTTATACAGCAGCATCTTGATGGGTGATACACATGTATGAAAAGCAACATTGTTCCAGAATATAGTTTATTGAAGACCCGAAACCGGTCAGATTTTTAAATTTCAGTTTGCTGACTCTACGTTTAAAATTCATTTCAACTCACTCAAGTTAAGCACAAGATGTAAATGCAAAATCACAAATCTCTTGATGGGAGTTCAAAATTTGGCAGTAAAGACGGAACTCTCATTTACGACAGCATAAAAACTCACTATATATGACAAGAAAGTACATATTAATTCACAGTATCAGATATGCCGCTGAGAACGTTAAGAAATTAGATAAGTGAAAATAAACAGATAGCAAATGAAAAACGACATTGAAGGGTGTGATCCCTCATCTGTATGCAAAGGTTCCCTTCTGACTCCATGTTTCATTAGGTGGTCAACCCGCAGAATAGCAATTCGCATCTTCTTAGTAGAAGCCAGTTCAGCTCATTAAGTGGTGCTGAGGTGGGAATAGTGAAGATACAGCACATAGGCGAGCATCCCAAAGATTTTCACAATGTGATTAAGGTCGTGCATATGGGCCCCGATACGATAATCCTTCATCCTCGCGAATGATGCATGATGATGTCACTCTATGGGAACGTTTATCGTCCCCAAACAAAAGTAGACACCTCAGAGTACAATCCTATCCAATGGGCTGCATTGGCATTTTACCATTGCAGACCCGGTACATCCCGAGCTTGGTATCACTTTTAGCCAACCATATAGGCGATACTCCAATTGGCAAGCAATTTGATTCAGTTTCCTCACAGAGAGCAATCTGAGCTACCGATTGGAATTTGTTGCAGAGATTTATTGAGAGCGACTAAGCCAAAGCAGAGACTCTGGCGATCTTTATGCACAAACGTCATAATGCGCTATTGCGTGCCAGATTTTCTTGCATCCGAAAATCCACTGACTGAATGGGGGTAAACGCAACCTTAGGTCAGAAGGCTCATGACAAGACAAACTCAACGCCACCCAGCCGCTTCCAGCATACACTCTCACCAATGGGTTCTAGGAACTTATCCGTCCGACAGCCAGCCTGAACCAGTTTAAGATGCGCAGGTGGTGTACGGTACCTACGATAATCCTGCCCACCATACCGCTCCGCCTCGAATGCGCGATGTCTCAGTGGATGTTTTGGTGCTGTGTGCGTGTTCCTGACGCCATCTCTTATACGCTTGGTCATCCCTCCAGAGAAATTTATCTATCAGTAAACATGAATTGCCCTCAGTCCGTATACAGTACAATACGCATATTCCCAGCACTCTTAATCGTGCCCTCTTGATTGATGCGAAGAGGAACACAAACTCGAAAGTACGCCGGCAACGTCCATCGCTAACTGTGTGGCGTCACAGTAGCTGCCGTATACCAATGGACATGTAAACTAGTGCTCACACGTGGAGGCCGTGTCTGCAATTCCGCTTGGCTACATAGCAACTATATCGTATATCTTCACGGGTTGTAACCCTGGCACCACACATGTACGCTGATAACTGTCCGTGGTTTGAAATTGTTTCAACTGTAAATGTACGACATGATGAACGCCGAAAATAACATCTGTGATCGAGCTGTCCTGTAATGCCCCACAGCACGCCAGCGCTCCAGAATCTTCATTCCGTTTTCTGATCATAAAGCAATATCTTTTGAAAACAAGTGCGAAAGTTTTAAACACTCTATCAGCGCACAATCGCTTCATAACCCTTCATAAGCTGGCTTCTTATAAGACTGCCCGCTTTTGCATATTTCTTGACATGACACGATTGGCTGTTACTAACATATTTGCATACTTCCATCTACCTCTACCTTGGTGCATCCCTCTTCAATCTAGTTAGCTTTCGAAATTAGCATTTCCTCTCCGTGTAACTTTTGAGTGAGTTCATTTGTTATAAGCACATTCAAAGTTCGCCCTTCTTGAAATTCACAAATATCACATCTCATGGTAGTTCCTTTAAGAACGAATGCACTACCAGTTCATGGCAATTTTAAAGTTCTCATCACAACATCTATTATAGATAAATATAATTGAAGTATCATTTATATCAGTGCTTTCATCTATAGCTATAGATTAAAATTCATGACCAGTCTTCGACTCTAATTATGATGTCAAATATTTATGATGGCTTCGATTAAGTCACCACTTTCAGATAAGCTTAGTCTCAAATTGTTTCTTGTCTTGACGCCAGTATCCTAAACTTAGACATGCATTTTTAACGAACTCCCAACAAACATTGAGCCTTATTATTTTTAGCAATGACCCAGCATACAATGTAGCAGATGTGTAATACTTCTTGGATACTGTTACCTTTTGAAGAATTTTGTCGGCCTGATAGTTTCAAGATTCCTCCTTTGTTTCTTTCATATTCGGACATTGCTTCATCGTTAAATTCTATGTAGATGTAGTGACAGAATGTATATGTGAAGACTGCAACTTCGTACAGATGAAACATCGGTTTATCTTTGATAAATGAAGACACCAGAACTTTGAATCAACTGCATTTTAGTTGCCATTTTAGGTTGGAATATTTTACAATAACCATCGTATTCTACGCTATACTTTTAATAATATCACCTATTCAAAATCATGCTGTATATGTAATCTTTCTACTATACGGAGAAAAATACTCAAAAATGACTACATGGACGCTCCAATTTGAAATAAGTTTGTTTATATCAGGTTGAACACATGCCTTTACAAATATGAGACGACCCCGTGTACTCAAATTTCAAAAATGGATTGAATAACACTATCAAACAAAATTAAAAGTCCTTCGGGATTAAAAAGTTTTTAATATACTGGCTTCTATTTTAAAAGACGGGTTCAACAACAAATTTAGTTCTCATAAATCTTCGAACTATTTTCGTTTCTACCACGCTACCCGCGGACGAACACATGAGTACTAGATTGTTTGATGTTGTAAAACTTATGAATTTAGCGGGAAAATGTGTTAAAATGCCTTTTTAGGATTGCCAAAAATCAATTTAGGTATGGGCCTACCCTCAGACATTTTACAGCGAACAAATTTTCAGCTAAAAACACTTTTCTTTAAAGGGTGTGCATAGAACTAGGGTAAGGTTCAAGTGTAGTATGAATGCTGGCGATGTCAAATTTTTGGTGATAAAATCGATCCTTAAATACTTCACTTGTGACTATAGGTTTCCCGAAGCCAGAATGAATTCGTTATCACCAATAATATCTATATAAAATCAGAAAGGGCCCTCTCCTATGCACTACACTTGGTCGAGATTAAATACAAATTTCACAATTTTAGTATTTTTGGATGGTTGGAATTTTAATTAAAGTGCAGTTAGTAAACCTTAATGATGAAAATTCTAATTAATATATTCCGTCAATATTAAGCTACTTAAATAACATCATTATCTGTTAACTTTCAAGCGATAAGAGTTACATTATTTTGAAATTGTAATTTTTAAAAACTATTTTCTCTAAATTGTATGCCAATGAAGCCATATATGCATACACAGAGATTATGATCTATAATACAAAATAAAATAAAATAAAGTTTCTTAAAATGTTAATTCAATGTAAAAGAAATCCATTTGTGTTTACCGTGAATCAAAAACATAGTTTCTCAGACAATGCTTTTAAGATTTAAATACAATATGAAAATGTTCTACTAGTTGTACATTTCTTAACTCATAATTATAATAAACTCTGGCTTCATGTTAATATTTCAACCCTTTGCTATTTTTCTGGAGGTTTATAATTATAAAAATTGTCGAGTTTAGTAAAATTTTCATGAAAAATTACAATTAGGATCTTTTACAAATTCTAATAGTGTATTCAAATAATATTCTGCAAGTACATAAATATTGAGCCTCTTTATATGTAGGAATTAAAGATATGTGACTACTTTTAAAGTTTTAATATGCCAAATTTTATGCAAAAACTCGATTTTTAAAAATTAATGATATTATTTACATTTAAATGCAATGAAGCATAATACAGTGAACCCCAAAAAGTGTTCATTTGCAGTTTCCTATAAATTTAATGATTTCGACTAATAAAATTAATGTATAAATTTACCAAATTTTTATGATATCTGCAACGAACAATAATGGAATGGCTTATAATTATTTTAAAAATAGCATAATATTTTTAAAGTAATAATCAAAAGCTCTAAAAATACGCCACTAAAAAGTCTTGAAAACTTAACAAAAATCTCAACATAACTTCAATATTGTATTTCTTTCTTAATTTAAAACCCAATAGGCTATCTTTTAGTCTCCCAACAACTTTGGACATCTTGATATAAGTTAATGAGTTTTGTAATTTCTTTTCATCAGTTACCTCCATGCTTCTGTGATTATTATTTTTACTTCCCATTAATATTGTTTGCTCTCATGTTTTATATTTTAAATCAAGTTCTCCCAAATAATATATATGAGCTAAATAAATTGATTGAGAGTGTTTTCTACAAAATTTTGGAACGGGCCAGTTATAAAGACACCATGATTACATTGAAACAGTACATAGCTTCATTATCTGTTAAAATATGAAGTCGTGTTTAATATCAAATTTGGTTAGACAATTTAAATTCTCTTAAAATATTGACTAAATCATGATTCTCAATACCATCAAATTACCTAGTTCTGGCAACGATTTTACGCCCCACGCAAAACACTTCCACTTCATGGTTCGTATCAACTAAATTCTTGTGACAGTTCAGAAAATTCAAATTGACAGGAAAGTGATTGGGATGACGAAAATTCTGGTACAGTTCTGATGGGCATATAATAGTTTAAAGGAAAAATGAGGCATTTAATCCCAGTGGTTATGACGGAACAAATATCCACCTCATGATTCAACACAGAGGTGTTCTTGCGAGAGTGCATAAATAAGGTCAGGAATTAAAATAATTGTGTTTTGAGTAGTATTGAATTCATGACTCTATTTAAATATTTTAGAAATTTTCATTATCCTCTCAAATTTGGATATTTCAGACGACCCATTTTAAACAGGATAATGACGTAAACGAACTGCTCTCAATGTACACTGCAATTGTCTCTATAACTGTACTTAAGTTTAACCTCTTCAATCAATTTATTTGTAGCAGAGCATATTTGGGAGAAACTAGATTTAAAATAAAGAAAACGCGGCCTTATAAACACATAATGGAGTAAAAACTTAATAATCACAGAAGCATGGAGGAAAATCAATGCAAATTACAAAAACTCAATAAATCATATCAGATGTCCAAAGTTGTTGTGAACTAAAGATATCCTACTAAGTTCTGATTAGAAGAAATACAATATTTAAAGCTATCCTTTGAGATTACGTTAAGTGTTCTAAGACTTTAGTGGCGTAATTTTCAAGAGACTTTTGATTATAGTTTTAAAATAATAGTTATACACAATTTTGAAAAATAATTATGTCGTACAGAACAAGCTACAGATATAAAAATTACAATTCCAAAACGTGAATTTTATTAGTGGAAACAATAGAATTTTATAGGAGGTACAAGTCTGCAGACACTTTTGGTTCACTATTATATACAGAGATTAGAGTTTGATTCATAACACAGATAAATTAAATAAAACATGTTCGAAAATTTAAATTCAATATCTTAAAATATTTTGTGTAGGATCAGCATCGGTTTTATTAACTCAATTCAGTTTACTAATTATGCTATAACTTTGCTACAGATATCTTAGAAACAAAATAGAGTGTTTGGAATCTTAAATGTAGTCTTTAAATAAAAACACAAAAGTAATTTTGAAAATTTTCACAAAACTTTGAATTTGGGTAGTCACATATCTTAATGAAATTAGAGAAAATTATGTTTACCATAAAATCTAGCACCATCATGTATGCCATCATTAATGCATGCATATACTCAAGTAGGAATTTTTAATTTTATGTTTGTTGCTGAAAATGTACTACATTTTCATGAAGAAACTAGAATGTATGCGAATTATGCTCTAAGTTTGAAAGTCATTGTTCTAAGCAAAAATAGTATACATCGAAGAGCAACCTTACTTCATGGGAATGCCATTCTTAAATAACCATTATTTTGAGTCTATGTAAAAATATAATTTTTCCTGTGCTCACATTTTAAAGCTCTTATTTTATACAGTATATAATGTGCACGCATAAAATACCGTACTTATTTTACTTGTTAAGTGTACCCTTACACCAGATTTTACGATACAATACCACAACAATGTCAATGTTCAAGATAACGTGCCAAGTTGGTGACCCTGATTTGCATGTATTCGTATAGCAGATTGACTACCATGTGTTGTATTATAATTTCACCAATATGGTTGCAATATTATGCGCAGCTGAAATTAATACAGCTTAGGTGTTCGGCTCCTGTATGCGGGTATGTTGTACACAAGTGAAAAACGCAATCTGGTACTTACATGATATCTATGGTGGTGACGATATAAACCAGCTTTTCAATTTGCCAATTCAGCACGTTCAACACAGAACTCGGAGGTACTTGTGTATTTTGCGACAATCGCTGACTCTAAATAACTCGCTGGTTTAATACCCCGATTTCCTATGCGGTACATAGATTGAAACTGCCAGATTCTTCATTTCTATAATATCGCTAATAGGTTACCGTAAGACGCAATTACCAATCAAGTTGCCAACTTGGTCTGTTCAGCTATTAGATTGGCATTGTTGGTATGCATAATTTATTCCGTCAAATATTTGAGCTAATTAATTTAAATTATGGTTGAAACGGCCTTTTTATCAAACTAAGTAAAATAAATCTTTAATATAAAATTCAAATGATGCAACAAAAATTAATGTCATCGTGGTAAGGCGTGGTCCTCTATTTTCATTTTACACTATCATTTGGAATAGAACTAGTAGAAATTATAACAATTGATATTGAGCACCCACTCTTTTATATGCAGTTATTATTTTCCAGTTTCAATTTATTTTCTGCTTTTCTTGGCATTCTAAATACCTTTTGTTCTATTTCTTTAAATCACAACATTCTATTTTTCTAGTGGTTTCTATAAAAAGTACTTATGTTTGCTTCTTAATGTAATTCCTTTTGCCAGGAATAAGCCAATCTTTTAAGTGTGTCATGTTGAGTTCTTAGTGAGACCATGAAAACCATTGATTGAATATTGAACACCATTACAAAGCGATTTAAAAACCACTTCTAAAGAATGTTTAATATGTAATTAATACTGATAACAGATAGCTCCTGTATATATTCTTAATGTAATGGTATTTTAACTATTGTTTACTCATCTTAAATTCAAATTAGACGTGCAATATTATAAAGTGTATTTTAAATCTATCTTATTTCTATTAAACTTTATTTTTAATTTACACTAATTTCATTCAACTTGATAGTACAAATCTTGATTTTAATATTTCCCTCTGTTGTTTTAAATTACGATATAGCTCTAATTTTTAATACATATTTGCGTTCGATAATCTATAATTTCATACATTTGCACTGCCAAGACCATTAGTTTCATTGTAACTGTCATTATGTTCTAATACTCCCTTATAGGCACCATATATCACTACAATATTATGCTAAATTTTAATACATAGTCATTTCAAAGCTATATAATTCTGAACAACCTTTGTAAAATTTTACTCTAATGAGAACTTTTAAAATTCCTTTCCAGAACCAACTATCTATAAATTCTGCTAAATAATTTAGATGGCTACGCATATCCTAACATGTAATTTATTTGGCTCTTACCCTGTTTGAAGGTATTTTCACTCACATTTGTAACTCAAAGACTGATTGTCAAAAATTAAAAGTTGTTTATTTATGTGCTACACACTTTCCCCTCTCTTTACAATGTATAAATACTAAACATAATCTGTTCTGCACAAATAAGGATAGGTTAGTTGACTATAATATGGATTAGATAGTGTTATAAAATTTCATATATTCTTGTTTATTTTTATGTATATATGTGAAACATTTCAAGATATAAATATTTAACCGACTGATTTTGGTTTGTTTATTTTCTTGTTAACAGTGAATAATTGAAAAACGTATTGAAAATAAAATTCTGTGCAACAGTAAAATTGCTAAATTATGATTCTATGGTCATATGATGTTATTTTCTTCTGAATATAGATTGCATTTGAAAATATCTAAATATATTAAGGTTAAAAACTTCAATGTTGCGTATTCCAAAATACACTGCCAGGTTTCGGTTGCGGACTAAAATTTTAAGTATTTTAATTAAAAACATTAACTTAAAAGCTATTACTCTTCGTTCTTTGGTGATAAGAAAGTGTAAATCAGTTTGCTTTTAACAAGCAAAACTTAGTTAGTATCTCATAATGCATTTTCTTTATTTCCATGTGGTATTCTCTATTCGTAAAACAATTGATATAGTGCACACCTGGGCCTAATAGGTGTTGCTTTGGTCAAAGGTTTTTCTTTCAGGTTACATAATATAAAAAGCTATTTCTCTGCCGTGTTTAAATTTTATGAAAAATCTGTTATTTATCATAATGTTCCTAGATATTTCTAATAACTTATTATTGAAGGGCTGGTGCATTAAATAAAGTTAATTTTCTGCTTGTATATGATTTAGAAACAATATAATGCTTCTAGAAACATAAATATAAATAATGAATCAAATTGCTTCTGGGTACTAGTTCAAAATGCACTTGTATTTGTTAAACGATAACATCAATTTATTTTGCAGTTTTCAAGATATTTGCTGTATGGACGAAGACATGCAGTTTGTGATCAAATATGGTTGCATTTTTCTTTCGAAAAGTAATATTTTGTTGATGCACGCGTATTGTCCGCCACCATTAGCGACATTATAAGCAAAGTGCATGGTTACTAATTCAGCGTAGGACACATGCAGAAATCGTTACTGCCAAAATTTGGCGATTATCTTCGCTTAATTTTCGCGATAATATGCATTACCTTATTGTTACAATAAATGTAAATGAATTTTGATTTCGAAGTTAAGTGTAAAAATTTCATAGAGCTAATCAAAATAATACGTAAGGTGTAGAAAGTGAAAATTTACAACTCAATTATCATTTTAAATCCCTTAAGATTTGGGTTAATAAATATTTTCTGTTAAGATTCATATTGATACAACAGTACCGAAAATAAATGCCATACATACTCATTTATTGTTTAACTCTGTTGATGCATTAGCAAATTCAAATATGAGTTAAGTATATACTCATATCGATCTTTCATTCTCAAAATTTGATCCATAACAGATTCTAAAATGAGAATGTACTGATAATCTCAATATGAGAATATGCGATTCTCAGATTTAAACAAGCGTGCATCAAATATTTTGAGAATGTGAAGCTCTTCAAAAGTGAGCTGTTTTCTCTCAGTTTGAACATCGTTTCCTCGCAATGTACACAATCAATAATATTAGAACTTACGCCGAAAGAAAAAGCCGTTGGCTGGAGCTTAAAGTGGGCAGTATGCCATTTCACATCATAAGGATTCATTCGCCTAATTCTGGATTATATGTCTGCACCTTGAGAAAGCAGCTCACTTGTTAGCACCAATATACAGCTGTAACCGTAATGAACTACTTTAACACGCGTTGAAGAACTTCTCTCGGTGCTTGCTGACCCCTCTATCAATTTATGTTTTATAGAACAAAAATAGAGGAAGTTAAAAAAGATCATCAGGTCCTTTGAAAAAAAAATAATATATAAACAAAGTAGAGGGAAGATGAGTTTATAATATATAAATATATATTTTATAAAAATTTGCTTCTGACCGGCAAATTAAATTCTATCACGGGCTGGATGAAGAACGCCTCGGAGGTGGAACTGGTCCGCGGGCCGTAGTTTGCCTATCCTGGTCTGTAATATAATGAAACGATGAATCTATTCCGCAACTGTAACTCGGTAATGCCACAACAGTGGGCTTGTGGCTGATATTTTCAAACTGAGTTGCGAGTTTGATTATACGATCGGACCTGCCGGACTTTCATATAGAGCGCCGGAACCCGTTACGACCAGAGAAGATCATTGAATAACACCACCGTTCAGATTGCAAGTTGCTCATTGGGGGTATTCTGGTTCCAGAACGACCTGCATGTTTCAAATTAGAACATGAAAGGCAAAATCTATCGGAGGTCATTCTGGAGAAACGCCTGCGTTTGTTCAGGGCACCATGGGCGCAGAATTTGTGTTAAGGTAACAATGCCCGTCCTCACCATTGCAAACATGAAAACAGAGTATTTCAGTGAAGGGATATATATTGCCATATAGCATTCTCTGGACTTGAATGCAGTAGAGCAGGGTGGAGCGGGCTACCGCCGACACAGGTCTACTTCTAATTGTTCAAGGTGTTGCGGTCTTTATTGCGTAGGTGGATAAGCAAAAATTCAACAATATTTATAAGAATAATAAATACAAAATATGTACTTACCTAAAACACAAAAACACACTTTTAAAACTGCGCTAAATAAAACTAAAAGTACAAACATAATAAATTGGAGCCCACAAATTTTATATAAATGATGCATTGTATATATCAGTAATTCAAACACATCAAGAATAAATAGTTTTCATTTAAAAGTTGGTTCTCGTATTTAAGTCTCAACAGAAAACTTGGTCTGCGTACTATCTGTACCAGTTTGAATATCTTGGTATAGAATTACAAACAGGTTAATAGCCCGTGGATTCCGGCGATCAGTCTGACAGGAATGATGCGTTGTTTTAATTAACTCCATCGTTGAAAATGTAAGATTCAGACAGGTTCGTAGAGCGAAAGAATGCTGTAATTGAATTGCACCTTGCAAATTCGGGACACTGAATACGTCCATTAGATTTCAAAGTTATTCTTTTAAATTACATCCCCTTTTAAGGAAAAAGTGTGTTTCGGAGATAAAGATATTGTATCTGCCACTATTTGCTTTACTGAGCTTGTCTTGCAATTCTCCTTGTAATCATAACATTAGTATACCTCTAGAAACCTCCCTAAAAACTGAGTTATTTTGATCACGCGCTCCAGCTAGACGGGCTTACAATTTGATCTCTTCGAAAACTGAGATCAACATTTATGAATTTGAAAAATTCCGTCTTACAGAACTCCAATGAGCTAACGAATATTGCCAAATTTTGTTTCAGTTTATAAAAACATCTGGTAACTATTATTATACTTTACAGTTCATTCAAAATATAACTTTTGTTATGGGTGTTTCCGGTAATTTGATAACCACCTGTGTTTCTTTTAGTGTGCAATCTAATCCCTTGTAAAGCGGTCACCCCAAAATGTTTGACGTTTGGTCGATCTGCGTCAAACAATACCACCGGCAGTAAGTGGGAGGCTATGCTGGGCTGTTGAGTTTGGCCATGCCTACCTCACCATATCTACCGGTACTGAAGAGCATTGCTTGATGAGTGGT
>BMAO01000242.1:0-48691 GCA_019973975.1 Trichonephila clavata | reverse complement strand
TGATAAAAGGACAATGAATGGCCTGGTTTTCGCCGTTTATGATGAGTCGTATGAGAGCCGACATGCAAGTAAAATGAAAAAATATCACAGAAAACTCCAGCGCCCTGGTGAAATCTATCTGTGTAGATATAAAGCCACTCACCAGGGTATTAATGCTTTCCAAACCGATGGCACGAAGATCAGTTGGGCAAAAATTATTTTTCCTCACGTTCAAAGTCTGATCCAATCTGACCATGGCGAACCATAATCTCCAGTGGATTTTTATGAGACAATAGTTCATATACATAGCCTTTGTCATTATTATCATTATATGGAGCAATCTCCCGGACGCACTGAAGGAAACCCTTCTGAGTATTTAGATTACGTGATCTTTTAGTCATATTCATGCCAAAAGAAAATACTTGGGTGTCTAATAAGTCTGTTATAAAGGATAGAATGAGGGTTATATTAACGTCACTATCTAAAACTGCACGAGTGCAATTGGAGACTAACCCCGTAATTTTTAAACACTGTCCAGCGACAAGGATGGCATCTGAGATGATACTCTATTTAAAGAGAAGCCACGCTACCGTATTAGTCTAGGTCAGTGGTCAGCAAACTTATTAGCCAAAGAGCCAAATATGAACATTACAACAATTTTAAAATAAATTGGGAAACAAATCTGCTTATTTAGTAAACTTTTATTACACTAAATAAGTAGTAGAATGAATAAAACTAAATTTCATACTTAAAAAAATTGATTAATGCGAACAATGGAAAGTTTGCGTAAGTCAGGTTTGTATGTTATTGTTTTAATTTTAGACATGATTCCAAGTTCTTATCAATAAGACGCCTTCTCAATTTACTCTTGATAATGTTCATGCTTGAAACAGATTGTTCGCATATATATGTAGAACCGAAAAGAGAAAGAACAGCAAACGCGAGCTTTTTCAGCTTATCGTAAGAGTCAGGAATCCTATTCCCCAAGCATTTAAAATTATCATCTCTTCCTTCTCCAGGTCATTCAAAGCAGACCACTTATGTTGTGAACTAAGTTCACATTTTTTTCTTCTCCAATATTTCCAGTTCATCACAAAGACGTTCAAATTTAGAGCACCATATCTCCTGAATTTTTAAATACAGCAATTGTATTTGAAACCTACTAATGTCAATTTCAAAAGGAGAAAATTTCAACTCGGTTATCGTTGCATCAAGAGGATTTTTGATAAATACTAAAGTTGCTCTGCTGTTTTTAAATTCCTGAAACCTGCTGAGAAATGCTTCCCTCATATTTAAAATTATTGTTTTAAAATGGTGTTTATTAATAGAGGAATTATTTTCTTGGCGATCCTTCAGCAGGATCGGAAAGGGAAAAAACAATGTTTCCCTTTCAAAATCCTGAGCAAAAATGGGTAATTTGTTTTCGAATGTTATTACTTCTTCTAACATCAAAAAAAGTTCGTTTCCTTTCCCTTGTAGTTTACGATTAAGCTGATTTTAGATGAGACGTAACGTCTACCGTGAAATAAAAGTTTTGGATCCACTGATCGTCTGTTAGCTCTGGATAGTGAACGCCCTTCTCAAGAAGAAAAGCTTTAATTTGATTGGACTTGGGGCTTTTATATCCTATTAATAAATAAGGTTTCCTCTATTACTGCAATTATCAAGGTATTAGTCGTTTTAAAAGGAAAATGCTCGTTGAACACACTATCAACAATAGGAAAAAGGATTCTTGATTTCATGGATGACAGAAAAAAGTTGTTCATGGTTACTCTCAATTGCCAAAGACTCAGAAAACACGTGTCGAACTTGAGAGATCCCGTAATTGATTCAATTAATATTTTGTTTCTATCAGAAATCAAATAACGATGAAAATGTAGACATCCCAAATTTTAATTGTATTGCGAAATTTAAGCGTAAAAATGTAAGATCAGTAGGATTGGCAATTTATAAGAAATTGAATGATGCCTCGAATATAGTAACTTCAAACCTGAACATTTATTCGTGAAGAAAATCGATATTGGTCAATCATCAATTGGTGATATATGTGCTGCTTGCTGTGTTTTGGATGATGGAACAAACATCATAATGGTAGTTGCTTACATTTCCACCCAATATAACACAGTTAATAATATTATAAAGTTTTTATATAAGACTTACGATTCATGGTCGAGTAGGCTCTGAAGAATTAGGAGAAAACTATCATACGTTGCCACTAATTTTAACAGGAAATTTCATTGTAAATTTCACGTCCGAAGATGGACAACTCTTTGTAAACTTCCTACACGATAAATTAAAACAACAAATAAATAAAATGAATAATAACAGAAATAAGCCTACCACAAGGCATGAAACAACAATCGATGAAGTTTTCTAGAGATACTTTTCTAATTTTCATTCGAAAAGATATGTATCGTCTTTCTTATACCATAAGCCTATTTTCTCGGTCTTACCATCAACAATAGTAATTACAAATGTATCCGATAATGAAAATAAGGAATAAAAATAAAATAATATATTCTACAATATTGATCTATTGATGAAACCCCATGATAAATTTAAATATTTGTAGAAAATTAATATATATACAAGGGGTGATCAAATGAAAAGGTACGAAACGACATAAAAATGAAACAGTTAAATATTTGCATATTCCGCCAAGGGAGAATGTAGTGAGACATCTCGGGATGCCATTGGAGACTCTGACTGGGATCGGATCATGCGCGGGTGCCCGCATGCGCAGGAGAGAGCAAAGGCTCTTATAAAAAGCGGCGTCCCAATGATGCGAGCACAGAATTACTCGAGCACAGAAAAAGCATTAACTCCGATGTGTACTATGAGACACTCCGACGCCTACGCAGGTTCATCAAGAATAAAAGACCGGGGCTGCTCACGGAGGGTGTGGTTCTGCTCCATGATAACGCGCGTCCACACGTCTCCAGAGTCACACAAATGGAACTGGACAAGTTCCAATGGGAGACGTTGGACCATCCATCCTACAGTCCGGACATGTCACCCTGCGATTTCCATGTGTTTGGTCCACTGAAGAAACACCTGAAAGGAAAGCGCTTCAACTCGGACGACGTACTCAAGGACACTGTGAAGGACTGGGTCTCGTCACAGCCACAGGAATTCTGGGAAGAAGGAATCCTGCGGCTTGTTTATCAATGGGATCGTTGTGCTCAGGCCTATGGTGTATATTTTGAATAAAGTCTATATCTGTACCCACCATGTCGTTTCGTACCTTTTCATTTGATCACCCTTTGTATATATGAATATACATGTATATATTATACATACAGTAGAACATCGTTTATCCAAACATTTATTATCCGGAGCGTCAAATATCCGGAGCAGTTTCTTTTGCACCTTGCAGCGAAAAAACGAAGGTGTACAATGGTACAGCGACAAATAAGTGATTATTTTCCACATTAAAGATAAAATTGCGACATTTTGCACCTATTTTGCTTTTTCTTCAAGCACGTTTCCCGCAATATTCGCATAGTGTCCGATTTCATATACTGTATGGATTGCATTTGGTTCTAAGGTTATCCGAACAATCGTGTCTCCGGACGGTGTCCAGTCCCAATTGATTCGGTGAGTGAGTGAATATTAACGTCCCACTGTTCAGCTACACGAGGGCTTTTGGGGACGATCCGCGTAATTTTGAAACATGGTCAAGGGAAGCGGACGACACCTGACCTGGCACCCCCTCTCCTAACTACCTCACCACACCAACGGGAGGACGTTTAAGCTCTAGACAGATTTTACGTGCATCGCACCCTTACACGGCGGGTCTTCAGTGGTACTAGGATCGAACTCATGACATGCTAGCCACGATCCGATGCCTAGACCACTCGACTACCGCGGCCACCCAATTGATTCGGATAAACGACGTTCCACTGTATATACATATATATATAAAAATATATAGATGGAGCTAAGAAAGTTTTACTTCATTCGTGTGGTCTAAAGCCCACTCTTTTTTTCTTAATATTATTAATTGGTTCCTACCGTCATTGTACTGTTATTATGGTTTATCCTAACGTTTTTTCAATATATGTGTAACAAATTATTTATGTTTTTCAATTACATTTAAATTTATTGATTGAGCAGTCAACTCTTATACTGTTGTGAATGTTATTAATATAAAATTACAATTTTCAAAAAAGATTTCCAGAGATCTCGGGATTTATTTTCTGAAATTTCGGGTTAAATTTACTCAATGCTCTATGTTGTGTTTTGAAGAGAAAATGCATAGTTCATAATTAATATTTTTGAAATTTCATTTCGATATTTAATGTGAGACATGATAATTGTACAGTGTTTTCAAGTGTTTTTCTGAATCAATGCCAAAGTTTCGATATTTTAATTTAGAGAATTTCATGTTCATACTACAGGTATACTTAAGGTGGTATTAAGAATTTTTGGTTATTATAATGTTTACTTAATAAGAATGATACAATTTATTTGATATGAAAAGGAACAACTTGAAATGTGTATAAAATAATAATAGTTTTGAGAGCACTTAGGCTGAGAAAATATTAATAAATAAATAAGCAAATGTTTAATTTTAGAATAATTGAGATAAAGAGGAGAATGCACACACACACACACACAGATATATAAAAGAGAAGTAATAAATAAGAAAGTTTGTAAGGATTGTGCGCAGTGAGTACCTCAAAGGAAGTACACTTTTGACTGTCACAATACTAATGCCTTCAAACTTGTACATTTTGTTAGAATAAAAGTATAACATAAATAAATTTAGTGATAAATATAGTAAATAAAAAGATTATTTGTTAAGTTTGATTGCAATTTTCAGTCTTGGAAAATTTGTTTTTGGAGTTATTGTGCAGTATATACACAATAAGAAGTAAAAAACTTGTTTTAATGATTGTGTAAAGTGTGGGTCAATCTCCTAATTAGTTACTTTTCAGCCTCTTTTAACCCTTGGTGCTCTTATAAACAATTTAAGACCCATTTTAAGAAATTATTTCCTCTATTTTAGGAATTTATATTTTTGAATTCATTGTCGAGTAATAAGGTGGTGGATGGTTGTTTCATATTTTTACACACTTTAAATTTATATTTTTGCAAATTTTCGAATTTTTTTATGTTTATGTTTAAGTGAAGGGAAAGTTTTTAAGAAAATGTTAATTTATTATTTTAATTTTGTACTTAGTATCTCTGTATGATAGGGGTGTGGACCAAGGGCCATGGTACACACACGCGTCTTGCGGATGGAACAAATGTAATAATTCCCAGTAATTTAATCTTTAATAACTTTTAATTATCTATGGTCCATCCTTTCAGGACCCACGTTTAATTAATAACCTAGCTAGCCGCCTAACGGCCACGTTTTGAGCTTGCATTTATCCACCCTTCCAGATCATGTGATTTACGACTTACTATAAATACCCAAGATTTCTGGAGACCACACTCTTCCGTCTTTGTCTTTAACTATGTAGAGCTTAGTGTCTTAGTTTTCTTTGTTCTGTCTATAATTTCCTGTTCTTTGTTTAATATGTGTGTGCTTATGTGGTTCAAGATGTGTAATAAATAGATTTCCAGCAATAAAAGACTGCCTCGTCTATATCAACAGATATAAAACATCAATAATCATAAAAAAGGGATTTAATATTAAGGAATCCCTGCAACCAGCTACGTCTATTACATACACATATATTTAATGCAAAATACAGAATTTCGTCGCTACTGATAAATTCTCAAAAATAAAAAAGAAACGAGCCTTACAGTAGTCGCATACGATGTGTAACATCAGACATGTTATCGTGTTAAATTCGCAATAGCAACCTAAATCCTGAAAAAAATGAATCGAGTATGATTGGAAATAATTTTCTATGGAATAATTATATCTTTAATGAAAATTTGTATTTAATTAACACAAGGAGTAAGGCAATTTTTTATCAAAAATAATTATTCTTGTTCAATTTAGGGAAGAGCGGTAATGATAATTTATGATAAATAAAATATGACACATATACTTGTGTTTTCAAAGTATTTAAAAACCGTTGAAAAATAGCGTCAATAACAGTACCACTGTTAGTTGTCCAAACATTTCGATTTGTGTTCATTTCGAGCTTGAGTTTATTATTCAAAAAAGCTATGAGTCGCTCGGCTACTAGCAAACTGAAGTTAACTTTAATATCACCCCTCAAAATCATGGGAAGCGAGTGATAGTTTTTTTTTAAAGAGAAGAACAACCTTCAGTATATGGTAAAAGTAAAAATGCAGGAAATCTTTAATTTTTTGAACCGTTTGATTCGAAGAAATGTATACAACCACCGAAATCACTGTTTGTCCATTTTCAAATAAGCATTCTGACGCATATATGTCCCCAATACCTTAACTAACAATACCCAGTCCATTTGCTTGAAGATAAGTAATATCCATATGTCGAGCCACAACATGCGAGTTGTTCTGTTTGTGATAGATCGCAACACCAGCTGCTCTGTGGCCCGGTCGTTTAAATTGTATGCAGCAATCGAAGCCAGGTATCGAAACACGTTCGTCATTGTCTAACCACGGCTCTGCCTAGAGGACTTAGCTTCTTCTCTGATCCTAAAGTGCGAAAACAAAAACAAAAAGATCCCACGGCCTAGACCACAAAGGGTGGGGGGGGGGCCTCCTGAATGAAGGAGAAAAAACAGAACTTCACTGAAGAGCGCGTGCTTCCCCAGCTTCCTTTTACGCATTTCCATCTCTTTTCACGAAATCACTCCCACGAATCTCCAGCAATCGAGAGGAAAGATGTTAAACATAAAAAAATACTGTCAAAAAATAATTGAGTTGCAATAAATGATTTTATATTGTCAAAAAACACAAGAAATACATTTCTGGGCAACAAGTTGTAATCGTATTTCGAAGTCTTACTTGTTAGTTCGAAATTTTTTTGATTATGGTACTTTAAAGACTTGCATTTAAGGTATCCAATGACCCTAAAACTGTAGATTCTTTCAAAAATTTACAAATATTTGATTTTGTTTTATAGGCCGTTTTACTAGCTTTATAAAAATACCAAGTTTATTATTTTCAATTCACCAGAACAAAAACTACAAGTATTTTAATAAAAGCAGATGACATTAATTTAAGCAAGATGTCATGCTTTAAAACATGTTTTATTCGAAATGGTTGTTTTTTTTTTTTGAAAATGCTCAGCGATTGCACAAAAAGTTTTGAAAATAATTAACTCAATTTTTTTCTTTGTGTATGCTCTGTATAAAAGTAGAAATGTTTTAACTTTCATATTTATCAATCACTGTTTTATTACAAAATTTACAGTCCCTAATGCGAGTATAAACATAGTTTTTTTAAGCAATTTCAAATAATAACTAAGATAAGATGCTCCAGTTTTTGTAAAAATTAAAATATCTCTTAACATGAAAGTCATTTCAAAAATGGATAACGTAAAGACATATCAGAATCAAAAAAATTGCAAATTTGTTCATAAACGTTTCGTACAGAATGCACCCCATTTGTTATTTTTTGTAAATTTTTACCAATTTTTCGCCATTTTAGTAGTAATAATTTATTTTTCTTAATTTGAGCCTAATTTTCTTAAAATTGTAAGAACTGCAAAAAAAAAAAAAAATTTGCGTATCTTCATTTTTAAAAAAAAAATTTCACATATAGTCAGATTTCTTAATTGGTACTACACTAAAGTTGTCTCGAGTTATTAATTTTGCCATTCTAAAATTCATAAAAAAAACAAATAACAGGCAAACAAAGCTTGTAAGCTCATAATATGTAATGAGTTTTTTATATTATTAATAGCTAAGCATCTTTAAAGGAAAAAGTCGTCAAACTTAACTAAAGTGATTGCAATAAGACTAGTACAAATTACAGATTCATTAAAAAAAAAGACAGTGGAATTTTGCTAACCAACAGGACTTTGCAAATAAATTCTCTCCAACTATTTCAAGTAAATTCACTTTAAAAGTTTAAATAAAATATTTATTGCGTTCTTTTACGAGTCATATTTCAAATGAAATAAATTGTAAGGTTAAGCAAATTACGCTCATAAATTTCTTCATAAATTAATGAAACGAGATTCAAACAATTGTAAAAGAATTTATTTACATTCATTGTTAAAAACACGTCAATTGCGAATTAATAAAAATCATGTTTACAAAACCATCACGTTAAAATCATGTTTTGTAGCCATGGTGTACAATTTAAATTCGTCTAGGTAGTGTATATTAAAAATTGATTCAGATGTGGTTAGGTGGTTCAGCGTGCACTATCAGAGACTCTTTAGATTCGAAAGCTAATTGACAGTTACCGCATCTGAAAATTTCCACTTCAGGTTTCTCTGAGTACTGTATAACATCCATTCCACAAAAAAACTCTTCTTCCACATCGACTGCAAAAGGAATTGAGTCCAGTTTGATAATACCAAAAGGAATCCATGTGACTGACGAATAAAGCCCGGAGTTGAGAGTAACATGATCGGCAATAAAAATTCTTAGAAATTACTTCTGCTTCCATTTCTTCTTTGAATTAAAAGCGTCCGCTCTGAATACCTTGTTAAAATTTTTAATGTGGTTTGTTCTCAATCGGAAGAAAAAAACACTCTTCATATCAAATGTTCTTTTTTTATGTGTTGCCATTCAATAGATATAAATATATTTATAAATCATTTCATGTATTTTATTAAGATAGTACCAATAGTTAAAAACAGATGGCACATCGTGGTAGGCTTGTGAGAGAATCGCAGAATCGAGGATTCAAGTTCTGGCATCACTGAACACCCACCGCATAAGCGAACTGACGTACATTAAATCTGCGGATATTAAAAGTCCTCACTATGGTGTAGTGCGGAAGCTTGGAGAGTGGAATGTCAGTTCAGAGATTGTCCTCTTCACCTGAACGTGGTTGAAAATTACCAGATTCTCTTTTAATAGCTCTTGCGCAGCTGCAGTGAAAAAATTAAATAAAAAACAAGGTCTTAAAGAAGAACACTAAAAGTAGAATTTTCCAGTCGAAGTTAAGAAAAGAACTTTAAGACATTTATTGAGAAATCATTATATAAATTACTATAATGTACCTATATAATTGATATCTATTCTCTCGGTCGTGGTAGCCTAGTGGTCAAGGTCATGAATTCGTGACAGGTGTTGTGTTCAGTCACGGTTTCGAGACCTCATGCCACTGAGTGAGTGAGTGAATATGAACATCGCACTGTTAAGCTACTCGAGGGTTTTCGGCAATGGACTTGGTAATTTTGAACCATGGTCAAGTGACGAAGACGACATCTGAGCTGGACCCAGTCTCCTAACTACCCCACCATATTAACGGGAGGACGTTTGAGCTCTCGACAGATTTAACGTGCATCGCGCCCCTACACGCGCAGTCTTCAGTGGTACTGGGCCCGAACTCATGTCATGCCAGCCATCATCCGATACCCTGACAACTTAGCTACCACGATCACCCCTCATGGCACTGAACACCATGCGTGTTCGCATTAAATCTTTCCAGGCTCAAAGACCTCCTGAAATGCATTTTGAAATAGTTCAGATAGGGGTTTCCAGCTCTGATAACGTTCTCGCCAAATCACCGTGTTTCAAATCTACGATATTTATCTCAATAGCTCTCGTGTGAAGTTTCGACTTACCGCGAGTTCGAGTGCACTGACCACTGAAACCTGCCCTGCAGAGGGGTGTGACTCAAAGCCCTCTCACATGTGTGGTGTGGTAGATCAGGGAAGGAGTGCCATCTCAGATGGCATCTCCGTCCCTTGTCATGTTTCGAGTTTCAGAGGTCCGTCGCAAACAGCCTTCGCGTTTTTTTTTATGTGACGTTAACAAAATCTCACTCTCAAGTGAGTGAGTGAATCTTAATGTCGCAAAAAATCAATCAAATATTGCCTTTTGCTATATCAAAACAAACGCTCTATTATTCTTACAATAAGGAATAAGGAAAATTTTACTTATCTCTTATCCTTATGCATAGAGCGTTGGTTCAGGTCGGTCCAGGGATTTAGAACGGTGGTTGTAAACAAAGTCTTCAAATAAAAACAGATCCAAAGGAGTAGGTAGCCTGTACTTTTTAAATTATTATTTAATAGGACATAACACTGCAACTACACTACACTACACGAATAAAAAGAACATTAATTACTAACAGTTAGATTACATATACTAGAGACTAAAAACTACATAACATTTCCGTTACATCTCTTTTTCCTAATAGAACTGACATAAACAAAGTGGCATAGTTCTCACGCGCATGCGTGGATTCAGAGTTCAATGAACCGGAGGGTGAGAGAACGTTTCCAGATATATGAAACGGAGAGAGGGAATGTTACCAGATACAACATCCTCCCACCTTTGAGTTTCTCGAGTTCGAAAAACTCAAACTCGTTCTTTCCGTAGTAGTCCATGTCTGGATCGTAAGTTCTTGGGGGCATCCAGTTCAACAGACAACTCCAGGGGTATAAGCCGATCTTTATGGGGCGGAGAAATTCACCGTTCTTCATCTTCACCTTAGTAAGACGTACATCTCCATCTTTAGAAGGGAACAGTTGAATCACACGAGCTAAAGGCCAGTCTATTTTCTTGTTATCAGTGTTTGTTACACTGATTAATGTTTTTCTTCTTTCCGAATTGATTATTTCAAAATTAGGTAATTTTTCAGATTTTGGCCATTCATAGGTTTTTGTAAATAAGCAGGTCCCTCCCACCATCGAGATATGCTTAAGGCTTCCACATTGCATCCTCGAGAAGGCAGGTCGCTAGGGATCAACGAATCAGGAACGAAATCCCACCTTTCAGGATCACTAAGAGTTCTGATTTCTTTCTCAGGATCACCATCTTTCCACCAAATAAATCTCATGTAATCCCTATCATGATCATCTAGAGATATCGATAAGAATGTTTTGCGAATATCCGCAGTAGCACCAATTTTTCCCATTCTAAAACGAGTCAGAACTTCCTCCTTAGACTGCTTTTCACAAGGGTCATTTTTCCCAAAAGAATCCAAATTCCATAAATCTTGCTTCATTTACAAAAAGAGAAAGAGTTAAATATGAACTATCCAGATTAATTTCATTTGAAACTTTACCCATGACAGTCCATCCCAAAATATATTGCATGGCAACTAATCCACATGAAAGATGTTCAATTTTGCCTGTAAGTATTTTCCCGGCAACATCGGCTCCCAGTAATAGATGTATATCATTAACACTTTCTTCATACAAACATTTTTCAGATTTAAAACTTAAATCACTCAAAAATATTTTCTTCTCTCTTAGTTCTTTTAAACAATAAGCATTTTTTATTTTAGGTACAGTCGCACAAATTTTCTTTTGATCCATTACCTCAATTTCTATTTTATTTTTTGTATCTAAACTACTCAATTGTATATTGTAACGATTATGACATTCAGTTTTTTCCGAGCCTCCAAAAAGTCCATGAGTTACTGTTTCTTTACCTATGTTTTTTAATCCCAATTTTTCCGCCACAAACTTAGAAATATAACTCTTAGTCGAACCACTGTCTATAATTGCACGTACAAAATGATTTAATCCTTTATTGGAAATGCGAACTACGAGAGTTTGCAAATAAATTTCATTCAATGTGGACTGATTAGTAAGATTAGTAAGGCCTTGATTCATCAACCTTCGGATTAATATTTTTTTCGTTTTCTTTTTGCTTATATTTAACAAAACACATCAAAGGGGAATGCTTTCCTGAACAATGACAACATGTTATATTAGCTTTACAAAACCGAGAAATGTGTTTTTTAGCTCCCAAGCATTTAAAGCAACCTCCTTTCTTTAATAAAATATTTTTTCTTTCATCTAAAGATAAATTATATGCATAATCACAATCAAGACTTTCATGAATGGATGAATCACAAAAAATACAGTTCGACCCTTTTATATTTTGTTTCTCAATATCCGTAGAAATTAGCTGACACGCGGAAAATTGTTTGGTTTTGTCTGATTTATGAATTTCAAAATCTGGCTGTGTTTCGAACTATGAATTGTTAGAGGGGTATGAAGTAGTGAAGCGCCGACTACTGGAGTCACAACTTATCAGGGCTGCGCGTTCACGTGATCTCAATGAAAGCGAAAGAAAGTTCAATAAATCATTAACATTGGTATACGATTTTTCATTTTGTAACTGATTAAATTCTATGAGAATATCCTGTGGCAAAGCTTTCAAAATAGTAGTACATAATACACTTGATATGTTTTCAATGCATAATCCTAGACATTCTAGACTTCTTAATTCCATAGAAACTTTGTCATAAAATTTTCTAAATGCATTAATATCATTCGAATGTTTTAAGGCTTTAATATTTAAGATATTACTCATATGAGTCTGAATCAATAAATCTTCTCTAGCAAAGCGTTCTTTTAATAAATTAATAGCAGCATCATATGTTGAATCAGAAATTGAAAATCCGTCTACCGTACTTAATGCTGTTCCACCTAAGTAGGATTTTAGATAGTTAAATTTATCTACTTTATTCAAATGAACATTTTTATGAATTGCCGATTCGAAACTATTCCAAAAATTAAGCCATTGGTTTACATCACCATAAAACTTAAGAATACATAATTTAGGCAATTTTATTCGTACACTATTTTCTTCAATATTTATATTAGGTTGGTAGACTTGATTGATTTTCTCAACATCATGACTGACATTCGCAGGGAAATTTGATACATTTTTATTTAATTCACGAATACGTTTATTAACTCGAAATTTCGTAAGAGTAACTTTATCATTATATTCTTCAGTTTTCGTATATTCCTCTTCGAATTCTATTTCACCAAACAATGGTTCTAGTTCGTTATCTATACATTTAAGAGATTCAAATTTAGTTACTAGTATTTCTAATATTTCTTCTAACTTGTCAACATCTATATGTTCTGTTTCCAAAAGTTCGCGTTCTAATTTAGTTACAGTATTAGTTACAGCAGTTCTTAGAATACTGCGTTTCCTTTTCAAACAGGCTACTCTATCTTTATCTTCCGACATGTTTACAATTCTAATTTCTTATTTCAGTCATATACTTTCAAGTGAAATAAGTTTCTAATACACCGCTTGAATCCCGGCAGGGATGCCAGATGTCGCAAAAAATCAATCAAATATTGTCTTTTGCTATATCAAAACAAACACTCTATTATTCTTACAATAAGGAATAAGGAAAATTTTACTTATCTCTTATCCTTATGCATAGAGCGTCGGTTCAGGTCGGTCCAGGGATTTAGAAACGGTGGTTGTAAACAAAGTCTTCAAATGAAAAAAGATCCAAAGGAGTAGGTAGCCTGTACTTTTTAAATTATTATTTAATAGGACATATCACTGCAACTACACGAATAAAAAGAACATTAATTAATAACAGTTAGATTACATATACTAGAGACTAAAAACTACATAACATTTCCGTTACATCTCTTTTTCCTAATAGAATTGACATAAACAAAAAGTGGCATAGTTCTCACGCGCATGCGTAGATTCAGAGTTCAATGAACCGGAGGGTGAGAGAACGTTTCCAGATATATGAAACGGGGAGAGGGAATGTTACCAGATACAACACTTAACGTCGCACCGTTCAGCTTCTGGAGGGCTTTTGGTGACGGATCTCGTAATTTTGAACCATGGACAAGTAACTATGACGACATTTAAGCTGGCACCCCCTCTCCTCCCACACCACGGGAATACGTTTGAATTTCGACATGTTTAACGTGCATCGGTCCTTTTCTCATAACAGGTCTTCTGTAGTGATAGGTTCAAATTAATGACACGCCAGCCGCGAGTCAATGATCATGACCGCAAGGCTACTGCAGCCTCTCATTTTCAGAGAGATAGACTACTAAACACTCCCTCATTCACTAGAAACTAATGACTTCACGTGTAAAGACTCATAGTAGTATGATAGTGCCATGTGCTGTTCATTTATAGAAAGTAAAATATTTAAATCCATTCAGTCGGTAGTTGCACACAATATTTTAAGTGCACCTTACATTTAAAAAAGTGTCATTGCACCTTCTAATGCCCTTGAAGAGGTTTTATTGTGTTCTAATCGCGTAAAAAATATGCTTCACATGCAGAACATTGGTTTGGAATGTTTTCAAGATATTTTGGATGATTTTTTTTAACCGAATAGCTTGATTATGGAACATGAAGAAGCTATTTGATGTCAATACGATTCTTATAATAAACTGAAGCCCAATTAAAGTAAATAATATTTTAATGAAAAATTGAGTTCCAATTGCAGCAATACATGAAAGATTTTAAAGATTTCAATTTTTATTAGTTTTAGTTTTTATTGTTAATTTTTTTCCTTGATTATCGAGTGGTGTTTAATATCGTTTTTAATATCGTCATATGAATGACTATATTAAATCATTTTACTACACGATATTCTTTAGCAAAGGTACAGGTGATAAGAAAAGTAAATTACAAATACAAATTAGTTCTTAATATCTTCCCCAGAAATACAACAATATGCCAGCTTGGCATTGACAGCAGCCCACTTACCAAAAATTGGTCTCTCTCTGATCTCTCACAGCTTTCAGTAGTTTCATTTACTCTTGCAACATTGAAAGTTGCTTTTGTATCATTTTTGGGTATGTACTCGACTGGATTTGGGATGAGAGTGAATGGCATCTGCTGCGCAAAGTACAAGTTATATTTACTTTCACAGAATTTGTTCTTCCACAATAGCAAGAGTAAATTCTCGACGTGAAATTCAGGTGTTTGAAAATTATACAAGAACTCAGATCAAATATGTCAAAAGAACGTTGTAAAAAACATAAAAGGTCTCTCCCGCTGCCTTAAACTATAATTCAGTTGGCCGCTTTTCCTCCTTGATCATATATAGCCATTTAAAAAATATTTAGATTTAGTTGCTGGACAAAACTTTATTTCGAATTTATCCTGTTTAATAGACATCTATTTAAGAAATCTACTTGATTTACACGGCAAAATTTGTTCAGCTATGGGTATTGTACATAATTACAGCGTAAATAAATTTTCAAGTAGCTTGTACCAGATTTCAGAAGCTAGAACAAATTACTTCGTCACCAATTGCTTCTCTCATTTACTTCGAACATCAAATATGAAGTATCACATAATTTCAAGGAAAGTTTCCGTGTCATTTTCTCCTTAAAAATAGATTGTTTGACTGACTTTTTGTATAATGAATCATGTGCATAAATCTATGAACGATTAGTGTTCTAAAGGCAAGTTATACAGAGAAATCATAGAGGCATATCAGTTACTGTCATCTCTAAATTGATGAAGGGTTTGTCCCAATGTTAAGAAGAAAAGGTGTTGACGCACTTGCAATTTTATGAACAGATTACATCGTTAGCAGAAAGATTTGGAACGTTTGTTGCCTAATCTTGGCGTATAATAGGGAAAATCAGATTGCTAAAACATTCCATCACATGATGTTATTTCTTTCCAAAGACAACATATACTATAAATTCTTCTTATATATATATATATATATATATATATGCACACTAACATCATAAATCTTTGCTGTTTTTTTATATCTGAATTTAATTGCTCCTGGATATTAAAACGCTTTTGTGTACTCAATCCTATTTGGCTCCGATTTGTAGCTTTGAGGACGCTGTTGTGAAAAGTTGCATCGAGTTCAGTTTTTAGCGGTAGCTCTAGCAGGACAACGTTCCTTAAACATTATCTAGTATGACAACGCCGCTATATAGGATATGCACACACATTTCAAAGAAGAATTAGGGTGGTTAGAATTTCACTAAGGTGCACTCATGAGCGAGAAGATTGCTCTTTCTAGTCTTTATGCATCATCGAAACTAAGCCAAACTGAAGTTTATTTATCTCCTACTAGCCATCACGACAGGAGTAGCATGTGTTTCTCCATACATACAATAACCAAAAGAGATATTATTAAATTAAAAATAGACGTCCATTTGAAAAACGGTCATTTTTCTTATATATTTGTCCCAACTGCTCCCCATTGGTTGTTTCAGATATTCTTACAATTTTATTTTAAAAATTAAAATAGTCTTTTTAAAAACTGTCCCAATGCGCATGGAGGCACATTAGAAAAAAACTAAAAATATAATAGTTGGTGCTTGCTTTTATTTTGAAGTACGGCATGGAAAATTTACAACATTGTTAAAATAGCTACATCGGTGCTTCTGGTGTTAAGTACGACATGCAATCTACAGACGTCTAATGATCATTCGTTTCAATATGAAGATAATGCACGAATGAATTCTGCATGCGTTACCAGAGCTATTTTGGTTATGAAAGTTATGTGGCAACTTGCGCATATAAAAGCTTCGTATTGAGATGATAACCCTGGGAACAAGATTACGTCCATTCCATTCGTCACTCTTCTTCTACATTTACAGCAAGTGAATCTGATAAGACTGCCATAAACCCGTAGAAGTCCATGTGACTGACTTGTGTTTCTGGAAGAGACAAGTAACAGGGTCTACAAAAGAAGTGATCATTAGTGTCCATTCCTTCGTTAAATTAAAAGCGTCAGCTCTAGTTAGCTTATAGTAAAGTTTACTAGAGGCAATTGTATAGGGTATGCTACCACTTGAACAAAAAAAATACCATTCCTTTATTCGAAGATTATTTTTTGGTGTTGCCATATAACTATTATAAAGGTTTTTATAAATGTATCTTGCTCATTATTTAAATTTACCGCAGTGCAAATTGTGAACCTCGGATTATTGGATGTTCACTTAATGCAAATTAAGATTGCAAGCATGTTAAGACTGCGATAGCCAAGGATTCATGATCGTTAGCCTGTGACTGGAATTGCATTTGTCGAACCATGGGTTTGAATTTTGGAGCCATTAAAGATCCGCCAGACAGAGTTTCTGATGTACGTTAAACCTGTCGAGATATTGTTGTGGTGGGGAAGTTTGTAAAAGAGAGAGCATTTCAAACGAGTACCTGAGAGTGAATAAAACTTATGAAATCCGTTTCCAATAATCCTCCTGTAGTTCTTAGTGTGGCTTTAATAAATAATCAAACACAAAAAAATCCTTCTGCCCGGAAAAAAGTTTGCAAAGCCTAACCTTTGCTCGAAGTGATTTAGGAGTAGGAGCAAATGATGAGTTAGCCACTTAAAGCCGATATCCTTCTGTCTACATCTACACCCTGTCATTATGAGAGCTTTTTGTCCCGATACATTTAATGTGGCCACGGTAGCCCAGTAGTTATAGAGAGAGCTCGTAGCCGCTGTGTTATTAATCTGAACCATAAGGATACAGAAAACGTAATGTGTAAGGAGATGAGGAACTTTAAACCTGCCGAGGTTGAATGTCTTTCCGACGCTCTTGTAGTGAGGAAAGGGAAGAGGTCAATTTAGTTTTTGTATTTTTCACTTGACCAAGGTTCAAAATGTCGAGGTATGCCCTAATGTAGCCTAAAACTGCTTTCTAGAGCGATGTTAACATAAATATCCCTCATTCATCTCATACATTTAACAGGAATCTACCCACCACGAGGGTATTTACCTGAAAATACAGTTTGAATACGTAGCTCGACTGAAATATCGCAGACTATGAGTTCGATCATATTTTTTTGCTCAACAAACTGCTAACCGTTAGGTCAGATTTGTTAATGTTTTTGTTTAAAAAAAAACACTTCAGGTAGCCTATATCAGGACAGCATAAATTTTCGATAAATACATCTAAAGCATCATATTTTTCAACCTACCTCAGATGACGAGGTCGACATTTTACTGAGAGCAAATTGCCCAAATTCTCGTCAAGACTATTTGCTAACTCTCAGTACTAAAAGATTTAATATAAATAAACCAATCTACGCGATTGATCTCAAGTGGAAACAATATTTAAATATAAAACTGTACTAAAGGCTCATTTCCAACTGAGCAGTAAAGATTAAGCCAAGTAGAGGCGTTTGCTAAAGATTCTGATTGATTACATATTTGTCACCAGATGATTACTATCTTATATTGAGTGTTTATTAACATCGCACACTAATGGAGCGTGAAAGCTATTGGCGATGGTCCACGTACTTTTAAACTGAGTTCAATTGACGTGGCCGTCACCTGAACTGACATCCCTCTCCAAGTTTCTGCAACTTGCCAATCCGAGGACTTTGAGCCTCGACAGATTTCATGCTCCTCAGCTTTTCTACATAGTGGGTCTTCGTCTGCATCAGGATTCGGACTCATGACTTGACAACGTTGACCACGATTTCATGACCTTGACTACTAGGTAATCGTGGCCACCTGGTTCAATGATAATGAGCGTTTAAAGTTGTGCTATTATAAATTACCTAACCATGTTACTATAAATTACAATCATACAGCACAGAGCCCACCTAAACATGGTGCCTAATTGTTCTGACTTCACCATGCAAGCCTTTGAGTGGATAGTACCTCAACTATCCATCCTCGTCAGTTCACTGATATTCAGAATTACAAGATACACATTGCCCATTACCCCTCGCGTTGATTTAGAGAGTGCGAAATTAGTAAAATTCAATTCTGGAATCAAAATCTCCATGATACCAGTTGATATCGAGACCCAAATTGTACTTTATTATTTCACACGATGGTGTTGAATGAAATTATTATTTGAATCGACTTCCAACTTCTGCAGCACGTCTTAAGAATCATAGAATCGAAGCTCAAAAATGTTTTGCTGTTTATCTAATTTGGTTTTGGTTATCATTGTTTCTATCTTGTTTGAAAGAAAAATGTTTGCTGGAATGAATGAAAGTTATATATTGAAGTCACATTGTAAAACTGCATAATGGCTATTGACGGCAGGCCTTGTAACTTTGAATCATTGTGAAGTGACAAGGACGACACCCGAAATAGTGCCCAATATAAAAGGAGGCCACTGTAACCTAATGATGTAGGTCAAGGATTCAAGAATTGCATGTCATTAGTTCAAGCTTTGTCCTCTTAAAGACCCACCGAGAAGAGGGAACCGATGTACGTTAAATATGTCGAGGTTCGAACGTCCTCCCGTTGGTGGGGTGTGGAAAGCAGGTGTCGTCCTTTTCACTTAACCATGATTCCAAATAACGAGATCCGTTGGCATTATTCAGCTTGATAAAGTGATGCAAATCTCACTCTGACTGTAACGAAAATCCACATCAGCAACAGTTAATAAATTAAATTTTAACAATTCAAGAAACATGACTTCATCCAAATGATGTTGTTACTATTAAAATATTCATCTAATTTTCTTGGAGCATAAGGCTATTGCCAGGTCTCCATTATTTACAGCGAAACGCTGTACTGAACTGAACTAATAAATTTATAAGTAGTTTGAAAGGGCTTAAAAAATAAAGGGCCAAGAGGTATATCTTAACCTGATTAAATGATACGAGTTTTATTATGAATTATACTTTGTACTGTTAAAACCATTTTTCTTTTTTTTTTTTGGAAAATAAGTTTTGTTTGTGTTGCTTAGACAATAATAGCTTTTTGCCACTCTAAATGATCCCAGAAAAAAAAGATCCGTTTCATTAAACATTGGAAAAAAATCTACCCTTCCCTCCAGACATTTTTCATTAAACTGATCTTTGTTATAACCTAAACATGTCAAAAAGACATCGAAACATGTTAAGTTTAGTAGTTCTACTTTCCCATATTCACTAAAGATGTTGCTAGAATTCTGGAGCTTTAGTTAAACACTAATCATTAGGTGCAATACCCAATAACTTTAAGATTAACCCCTCTTTCTTTAATTCATATTTATCAAGAACTATGTAATTATTAAATCTATTAATATATTAAATTTTGATACGATTTTTCAATGTCTAAAACAGAAGTAGAGCAGAAGGTATAGCAAAGGGTACCAAAATAGTGTTTTAGGCTCTAGAAAAAATGCCATGAGAATGTAATCATAGACCATTAATAAGTGCCTTAACGTTTGGCTATGGATGCATTATTTTAAATAACAGTTGGCTGAATATATTTCACCATATTTTGATGCTACCTTTAGTAATTGAATCGCTATTTATCGATTATAGAAGGCCAAAAGTCGCTATCGCTAACATTTGTAGTATTCGATACGATGTGTTCATTATATATATGGACACCATGATAAAAAATTTAAAATACAGGGTGCAAAACATACACAGCTTAAATTTCAGGTTATCTATAAACAAAGTCCAAATTCAATATCCCCAATTTATAAGGGATATGAAAGTTTTATGACGATAGGAAGCACATACTGTCAAAATCGAAGTATGACAAATTGAAATCATCCAATAAAACATTATAAAAAAAACTTTGGTATTTTATTTATGGAACATAAAAAAAAATGTAAGTGAATATCTCTGTTTATTTTCAATTAAAATTTGAAAGGTCTGTCATATTTTTTTTCGGATCCCCGTGTATGATATAATACGGCTTCCATTAATGAAGAGATATGTGTGATAAATAAGTTAAAATAATTAACATATTTATTATATAGGATATCAGCATAAGCCAAAATTTGATGCATTTTCCACACATGTTTCCCTCATTTCTGAAAAGCAAGTTACCACTTTAATAGAAAATTCATGACATTAAATTCGGTACTTTTATATTATATTATTTACCATTTTGTCAAATCAAAAGGCGTCGCCAAATGAGGCGATATGTAGCAAGCAATGGTAACCAGTTCCCTCAAATACACCATACAATCACGGGAATCTTACTATTGCATGATCCATAATTATAGCTATTTTTGCCTCAATTGCAATGGCGAAATGGCTAGGTAGCAATTGGCTAGGCGGTGTCATTCACTGGAGCCCTCACCCTGACCACAAAGAAAGCCGAACTTGCGATAATTTCTAACAACCTTAAATAGAGAAGGTTGCAACATAACTTTTTTATGGCACTTCAGTTTAAAGTAATTTTGAACTTGTTAGGAATTCCCCTAAATTCTTTCCGTTGTTTGTTTAGTATTGCGAACTTTACGTATTGAAAAATTTATTTTATTTCAAGATTTTTTTTTCATTTTTCTAAATCGTTACTTGAAAGCTCCATGAAAAATCTTACCATACTTTTATCATTACTTCTTAAAAAACCTACACAAGAGAGAGGCAATTCCTTCTTTGTTACATTCTATTTTTAATAACAATGTGATTCATAGTAAGCTAGTTTCCCCTTTTTCAGTATTTAGGAATCTTCTCGTATCTGCAATAGACTGATATACTTTTATCCTCCTCCCTCTGCTCATTCATGCAAGGTTTTTATTTTGAAAAAATAACTACAATAATATTGTGTTGTATTTTCTTGTTCATGCATATGTTTTTTTTTTTCTTTCTTGGACTATTTTGTAGTTCTAAGCCGTCTGGTGGGGGCGAGTTTGATTCTCCCAATAAATAGCCAATGAGTTCCCAACGACGTTTTGTAGCGTAGCATTACATTTCTCCTTCCTTTTAACGTCAATAAGAACTCGAGCACATACTAAGTGTATTGTATAAAATATAAAACGTAAATTAGAGATAAAAAAAAGAAATCCAGTGGTGCGTTTAAGCACAAACAATGCGCACAAAGAGAAGATAGCAAACAAAAATTGTAGCTTTGTATATTTAAAATGTTGCTATATTTATACTTGAAAAAATCGAACTAATATAGGGCTCTAATTTTTCTTAGCAACAGGGCCTTTGGGTACCTAGCTACGCCATTGATACGCTGTACCATTGTCGCGCATGCTCAAATGTAAAAATCTTATTCACGCATGCTCGAAAATATTGTTTATAATTTGCAACATTTTTTTTTCTCTTCTGTTTATTGTGAAAAACAATTAATACTTGAGATCTACCTTCTGCACAAAAAAAAAGTGGCCGCGTGGTGGCCGAGTGGTCTAGGCATCGGATCATGGCTAGCGTGTCATGAGTTCGATCCTAGTACCACTAAAGACCCGCCGTGTAGGAGAGCGAGGCACATTAAATCTGTCGAGAGCTCAAACGTCCTTCCGTTGGTGTGGTGTGGTAGTTAGGAGAGGGGTGCCAGCTCAGGTGTCGTCCGCGTCACTTGACCATGGTTCAAAATTACGCGGACCGTCGCCAAAAGCCCTCGTGTTGCTAATCAGTGCAACGTTAATATTCACTCTGCAAAAAAATGGAATCACTCTATCAAAAAAAATGAGATAAATATAAGTATTATTTTTAAAAAAAATAAAGTATATAAATTAAATATTAGCCTTTTTACTTATCAATAGATTATAGTACAGAAGTTGCATGCGTGGAAGCGATGCCCTTGGAACGTCTTGGGAACGTCTTTTAATTTGGTGATGAATTTTAATAATATAACGTATGTTTTCATAATACATAAGTACCCTTAACTCAAATTAATCGCTTTTAACGAATTCGTGTAATTTGGCAATAAAATTCCTTTGAAATAAAAGTACTATTTGAAATAGCGTTTTTGCGTTATTAGGACTGTGTTTTATAGATAATTGATAATTAAAATAGATTATTTCTTATTCAAAAATCAAAACGCAAGGCGATTCAACTATAGAAAATATGTGACATTTTTATTCTACGTGGTTCTAATCTGTTACTTGAAAGTGGAAGCTGGAGTTACATCCAAGCAAATGGAATTATGCGTGAGTGGGAAGCAGTTAAAAATAGTTAGAATGAAGAAAAGTAATATATGCAAAATTGAAATGTTGCCATATTGTTCTATGGCTTCTCTTGTAATGTATTTAATATCCATCAACATTTATGTATACAGTTCATTCTGTTTGTTTTCTTCATGTCTCATAGAAAAAGTGTTATAAAGACAATGGACATTTCTAGTATACAGTCAGCCAAACTTTTTCTTGAATTCCTTCGTGATCAATTGATATTAACTGGAGGTGTGATTGCTTTTACCACCACGTGAATCTGAAAGGAAAAAAAGCATCAGTAAGAAATAACGCTTATATTTTTTTAATCCAAATAATACTCATTTTTCAAAAAGATTAAATGTCCGCATCTGTGTGTGCCTAATTATCCACATTTGTTTTGGAATTCTATAAACGTTATTAAAATAAGGGTCATTAAAACCTTAGGTCTCAGTCCACATATTTGGCGGAAGAGAAAAAATATTGTTGCCAAATTGATACAACAGCTCATTTGTCTCCATTAGATTTCTTTCCGATGTGGCAACGATAATTTGAAAAGTTGGCCAAATATGAAATGTATGGGGAAAATTAGGATTCCACTCTGACATATTTCCTAAGAGAAAGAAATTTTTTAACTAAACTTTAATCTAAAAGGCTCTAAGGTAGATAAAACCAAGCGGTCAAAAGTTTTTTTTTTTTTTTTTTTTTTTTTTTTTTTTTTTGCTAACGACTTACATGAAAAAAACAATAGTGTGCAACTGGCGAAAATGTATCATTGATTTGACAGGCTCCAAGGATTTAAGATAATTTTTTTTTAAAATCACATGGCTGCACTTCATAGCATAACATTAAATGATAAATTTATTGAAGCAATAAAGGTAATTTGAAAATAAATGAATTGGAAAAAATATTTATATATAATCTTTGATAAGCATATGTATTATTTTCTTACCTTCCAAATGAAGTATAAGCTCCCAAAAATAAGAATAGTCATAAATGTCATCAATATAATTGAGACAATAAACCAGGAGCTGAATTTTCTTGAAATAACTATATAGAAATAAAATTTCAATCAATGTCTAACATAAATACATTTACATAGTGGTATAAAAAGTTACCCTGTAAGAGAAAAAATGTTTTCCCCTTTTTTTCTAAAATATAAATTTTGAGATTTATTGGAGGAAATATTTGTGTTTTCACTCAAGCTTGTTTTCACCAGAAATGAAAGTTGTATGTATATATACAAGGTGACCAGCCTTAATGTGACAGAATAGCTAATTCTCGAACCGTTGGGTTTAGATATGCACTTCCCATTTGAAAAATGATTTCAAAAAGGTAAAGACTGTTTTTTACGCGCTTTTCAAACCAAAAAAAAAACCCATTTACAAAAACAAAAACAAAAAAAATTAAATTTTTATACGATCTCCAGGTCCTATCACTTGTATTTAGGAAAAGTTGCAGCACACAAAAACAAAGTAAACACAAAAAAAATTCATTTTATTACTATAAAAACTGACTGAGTTATGCCTACATGAATTTGAAGCACCTGAATTTCTCAGAAAAGGGGGTCGTATATAAAATGAGTTTAGAGAACAATAATTCACTATCTACAGAAAGAGCAAAAGAAAAACATCGTTGTAATATTAAAACATCGCTGCAAACATCATAGATTGGCAATTTGTGTTGCTGAATGGCAAACAATAAAAGTTAAATTAAAGAAATACAACTTGCACCGAAACGATTAAAACAGCTTGTTTTAACAAATAGCAGCAAAAGAATACAGTATTTTCCGTTCAAATTATAGCATAATGTACAATGATGCGCCAATAATGAATCAGGGGCTTTAATATATCACAATGTCCAAATTAACTTAAATAATGTTCAAAATGATTGTCTTCCGATGAAATGCAGTACTGAACCCGCGTCAGTAACTCCCCCTGTAGCTTGTGCAACATAATTGGTGTCACAGGCCTGCATGCTATGCTGATGTGATTGAGTAAATTGTATTTACTCGTGGATTCACGTTCGTACACTTTGCTTCTTAGGAAGTCCCAGAGAAAGAAATCCAGAGGACTTAGGGCGGGTGATCGCAGGGACCACTCCTGTTGACCTCCGTATCCGATTATTCGAGTGTCAAATGTCTGCACCAAAAATGTACATGGTTGCGCAGATTTGTGTGCGGGTGCACCATCATGCTGGTACCACATGCGTGACAAATCCCGTAAGGAAACTTCATCTTCTAAAAAAATCGGCTAATGGCCCAGATAAAATTTCCTTGCACGATTCTGATGTTAAAGGTCCATCGAAATACATTGGGCCAATTAAGGTGTTCTTCCATATTTTGCACCACACATTCCCCGACCAACGCACTTGGTGGAGATTCGCTCATATAAGATGTGGGTTTTCGAGGGACCAATAATGTGTATTATGTGTATTAATAGTGCCTTGCCTCAAGAACTGGCATTCATCAGACCACAAAACTTCATTTTAAAAAATCTGGATTTTCATCTAGCGTGTTTAACACGAAATTTCAAAAATCAAAATGACGCTCCTGGTGTCCGGGCATTAGTTCGTGCGCCTGGACTGGACAATAAGGATATGCACCATACGTATGTAATATGTTCCCCACCGTCAATTTTGAGTTGGAACAAGCCTTGCTAATATCCCGGACACTACTTTCAGGATTAGCCAGGGCATATCCTAGAACATCCTCAGCGGGTATCCGCAAGCTTGAGGGTGTGGCACGAGACAAGGGAATACGTCTATAATAACTCGCAGTTTTTTAAAAGCGTTGAGCAGCACGGGCAATTGTACAATAAGATGAATGTCTTCGACTGAGAAATTTAATGCCATAAAGTCTTGCCACCTCTCTCTTATTTCGATTACACAGCCCCTACAACGGTATCATTTCGCAGTATTCTTCATTTGTATACATCTCGTTCTCCCGTATTAGAATTCGTAATATTACAATACGACTGTATGCAATTGCAAGTGACTACACACCAGACTTTTAACGTTCGCCATGATCAGTACCGCAGCAAATCAGTCTGAAGCCACAGCAAATAAGTCTATTTTTACAAGCATTTATTTAACTTGCAATGTATGTATGTATGTATGTATGTATGCATGTATGCATGCATGTATGTATGCATGTATGTATGCATGTATGTATGTATGTATGTATGTATGTATGCATGTATGTATGCATGTATGTATGCATGTATATATGCATGCATGTATGTATGCATGTATGTATGCATGTATGTATGTATGTAAATTGTTCGGGGGGAATCTTGCAACTCAATTTTGAAGCTGATATCTTCAACTCATTGAGCTGAAGGTTTGTATACACATTTAATTTGGATGACAATGCATGTTTTGACCATTTATATTCCGACATTGCAATTAGTTCAAAAGATATTAATTAAAAACCTTAAAACGCATAATTGTTTTACTCCTGTGCACTGTTTTTTTCCGCTATGCTCGGCGACGCAAAATGAAGAAGGAAGAGGGGTTTGGGGGGGGGGGGTTTAAAACAGCAATCTAATTTTTTTAAAAACCTCAGACAAAAAATAATTACAGAATCGGAAAGATTATTTATTTCTCCACGATACGGTATAATTTTTTTTACAAAATAATGATATGTGTGTATTTTATACATTTTTTTAAAAATGTGTTAAAATTGATGCGTTTTTATGAAAATGATTTCTAAATCGTTGCGTATGAATTTATTTTTGTGTTATTAAAACGATATTCTACACTAAATTAGTTCATGCCTTTTTCTTTCAGAATATGTCATTTAAAAAATAAAATGTCAAAAACTTTTTTTAATGATCTTTCAAAAAATACTCAAAATTTTAATTAAACATTTAATAACTTCGTCATTTATTAAAATAATCGCCTGAAACTTTTTTTCCATGTGTAGAACATTATTATCCATAATTAAGGTGAAAATTGGAAAAAGTGCTTAAACATTACGGATTTTAAAAAAGTTTTTGTGTTTTTCATCTCTAATGCACTTTTTACGAGAATAAAAACATACACAATTTCTTTTAAAAATTTTTATTTAAAAATTACCGTATTTTGCAATCAATATGTGAAACTTTTAAATCAGAACTTAAAAACTAAGCCCTCAAAAAAAATAAAAAACTTTAATAAAAAACGTGATTTTACGGTAAGTTAAGGCTTGGCGTCGAAAACCGGTTTGGCACCCAATGACTATCTGTTTCATCCTACATTCGAAATCTGCAAATAGGGCTTTACTAAAAAAGATGGTGCCTATAAATAATCAAAATCACCGAATCTGGCGAGTAAAAAAAATGCGAATGAAAAATTTATTTTTGTTTTATTTTCTCTGTACAAGTTTAAATTCAAAAAATTCATTTTAAACATCCGTTTTTATAAAACAAAAATTTCTATAATATTTGTGAAAAACTTAATCGTTTTTATTCCGTTATCATTGTTTTAAATGTAGTGCTTTAAATTAATATTTTTTAAGTAATAAGTATTGTTTTCTGTGAATCATTAATCGAAATTTTTCAATCGCTAGGTATGGATTTCTCAAAATTCTGACGAGTAAATCGTCTGAATTAAAAAAGTTCATATACTTAGCTCTTTTAAAATCAGTCATTTAGTAAATGAAGTACACAAAACTTTTTCTTTTTTTCTCGTTTTCAAAAATGCTCGCAATTTTAATTCAACATTTAATAAACATGTAAAATTTTGTAATTTTAAAAATGTCTACTTTAAATCACAGATTTCATTTTTTATTAAAAAAAATTTAAACCTCTTTGACTTTAAACACATATGCTAATATCAGCAATTTAATAAATGATCGGATGTTTTCTATCTTTTCATGAAATAATGCATAAAATTGATTTTAGTTTATATTATAAATGAAAAAAAAAGCATGTAAATATTCATGTATGCTATCTTTACATGAAATAATGCATAAATAGACTGTTTGTGTATTCATTTTAATGCTTTTTAGATTTGATGTGTGAATATCTCTACCTTCGATTTTAAAGGTCCTTCTACACTGTATGCCGAGAACTTTCTGGTTTAATTGTCATGTCGCATGGTTAAGTGCTGAAAAGACTAGGGTTCTGTCCCCCCTCAAAAGGAAATTTTTCTGAATTTTTAAAAAATGCTCAAATTTTTATTTGCATATTTAATAACATCCAAAGAAATTTTTTAATAGGTAAGATCATTTATTGCGCCCTGATACGTTTTTTTTTTTTTTTTTTTTTTTTTTTTTTTTTTTTTTTTTTTTTTTTTTTACAAAACAATGATACTTTGCCTATTTTATGATTTCTTCTAAAATAAATAAATATCGATGCGTTTAAATGAAAATTATTTTCAAAAAGTTCATATTTCGATCTTTTAGAATCAGTGATTTAAAAAATAAAATGCCGTAAACTTTCTTTGACAAATTAACCCCCCCCCTTTTTTTTTTTTTCAAAACAATGATACTATACATATTTTATGATTCTTTTCTAAAACCAGCGTTGAATGAGATGTATAGGCTTAGATACCTATCCAGCGATAACTAAAAAGTAAAAAATAATTTTTTTTAAAAAACAAGCTTTTATTTAAACGCGCTAAAAAGAATAAAATAAACTTTTTCTTTAAAACTTTTTTTATTATCAACTTATAACGTCACTACACAATTTATATGATATAAAAGCTTGTCGCGAGATTTACCTGTGTAGATAAACAAGTAAATTAAATAACTTGATCTGATAGATTTTAATTTGTAAAATTTTCAAACTATGAGTACTTTAATCTCGCGACGAGCTTTTATATCATATAAATTGTGTAATGACGTTATAAGTTGATAATAAAAAAGTTTTAAAGGAAAAGTTTATTTTATTCTTTTTAGCGCGTTTAAATAAAAGCTTGTTTCTTAAAAAGTTTTTTTTTTTTACTTTTAATTTATTTGGAACTGTTTTTGAAATGTTTTTTTCGCCCAAAATATTTTATTTTGTCCATGTTTTATTTTGTCAAAGCTTTTAAATCTAAGAACGATTTACATAAGAGTGACGTGCAAGAGCGAAAGTTTCCTAGTAGAATTTCAATTAACTTCCCTTTGGAGACGACCCCTTACTAACTTCTTGAAAATGGCTAAGAAAATGGAGGAAATGTATGATTTTCAAAGTTCCATAACTCGGCCAGTTTTTATCGTAATAAAATTAAATTTATGTGATTAATTTGTTTTTGTGTACTGCATCTTTTCCTAAATATAAGTGATAGAACCTGGAACCCGGTTAAAATTTTATTTTTGTAATTTTTTTCTAAATATGTTTTTCTTTTTTGTTCGAAAAGCTCGTAAAAACATTCTTGAACTTTTTTAAAACATTTTTCAAATTGGAAGTGCGTATCTAAACCGAACGGTTCGGGAATTAGCAATTGGGTCACATTAAGGCTGGACACCCTGTATAAGAGAAAAGCGACTGACTCAAACAACATCTCCGAAACTATTATGCATACAGACTTGAAATTAGGCAAGTATAATCCTTATGTTGAGTAGAGTATCGCTAAGAAGGAGTAATGAAAAAATCATACCTAGAGGGGTTGTAAGGGTTTAAGGAGCGTTATGCATGAGTATTCCCGTTTTGAAATTGTAGACTTACACCCTTGAAACTAGTCAGGGATATTCTTTTCATAGAGTAGAGATCCGATAAAAACGGGTTTTTCGAAAAGACTAAAAAGGGTTTAAGGGGCTTTCAATACATTCCGTTTTTGAATTATTAGGCCTACATTAATGAAATTTCTTAAGTATATTTCTTTGTTAGGTTGAAACCTACCAAGATTGGCTTTTACGAAAATTAATTGTGAGTTACGGAACATATTGATAAAAACGGATTGTGGGGCATATCCATTTTTGAACTATCAGACTTGGACTTTACACTCGGAAAGCATGTTTATTTTTATGAGTAGAGATCCATAAAAAATGGGTTTTGAGAAATCTACTTTTGGGGGTAAAGGTTACGTGAGGGTAAAAGATAATGTTACCTTACTTTCACAAATTCAAATCTTGTCACTTTAAAATCAAGGGATTATAGCTATAAGAATATTATTTGTTACAATCGAAAAGCTTGAGGTGATGGAGGGAGGGAAATGTGTATACTTATATATCATGAAATACCCAGTGAAGAGGGGGAGAGTAATGTAACTAGTTTTTATAATATATATTAAAATATTTAAAATTTTGCCATGAAGTTTTTATTTAATTAATGCATAAATTAAATTTTAAATAAGTTTTACACATCCCTTAGAATATTAATTTTTATGTAATCAGGAATCTCTTAGAAGTGATCGAAATTGAATCAAGTTATTCCGAAAAAAGAAGAAGAAATCCACCATCTTTTTTTCCCTTTTTACTTCCTGTAATGAATAATTTTATTAAAATTCATATTAACTTTAAAAAATATCCAGCAAAATGAGGACTTTATACCCACACGTGTTCTTAATCATGTGCGCATTGTTACAACACATGTAACTGGCTTTCTCACAAGGTTTCCCTCTTAAAGTAACTCGAGGATTTTCTTTAGTGTTCTTGAAATTTTTAATAGCCCCCTTCATGTAGAAGAAAAGAAATATGTAAAGTTGCATTTCCATATAAAGTGACATGAAGAACAGCTGGAAAAAACTAGCAATTGTGCAGCCATATAACATTACAGACATTGAAAATATCAATTAAACTAATTATTGTCTGGAAGGTTTATTTACATTTTACTCAGATACTGGTCAAATAGAATATAGCACTTTGAGTCTGTATCGTCTCGTTTAGGAGGATTATATCAAAAGCTAGCTTTCCGTTCAACCGTTATTAAGGTATCGGACTGGTTGCGACAATTTTTTTTAAAAGGAGATATGGGGATTTTTTTGTTATTTTTAGATTTGTTTAGTACATTTTAAGAAAAATATGCTAAAATTAAGAAGAGAAAAAGAAATTATTAATAATAAACTGGGAAAAAATAGGTAAAAATTGACAAAAAATAGAATAAACGCGGCCCATTCTGCACCAAAGGTTTATGAACAAATTTTCAATTTTTTCAATCTAATGTGTTGCTATATTATTCAATTTTGAAATGACCTTCAGAATAAGAGATATTTTCTTTTTTACAAAAACTAGAGCTTTTTATCTCGGTTACTATATGAAAATGCTTAAAAAGACATAAGGGACTGTAAATTTTGTAATAAAACAGTGATTGATAAATCTGAAGGTTAAAACAATTCTACTATTATACAGAACTTACAGAAAATTTTTTGCAGATAATTATGTTCAAACTTTTTTTAGCAATCGCTGATTATTTTCAAAAAATCACATTTCGAGTAAAACGCGTAATAAAGTACGGCATCTTGGTCAAAGTAATGGCATCTGCTTTTACAAAAACACTTGTAGTTTTTGTTCTAGTAAACGGAAAATGATAAACTTGGTATTTTTATAAAGATAATAAGATGGCTCATAAAATAAAATCATAAAACATGCGTCAATTTTTGGCAAAATTCACAGTTTTAGGGTAGTCGGATACCTTAAGTAAAGTTAATTCTTTATATTGTGCTTGTGAGAGTTGATCTTTCTCTCATAACTTGTATTAATAGCGAAATAATTATTTAAGTTGAATATTTGTGTCTGTAATTCTTGTAATGTCTTCTATACGTACTCGACATTTTACACTCATTGCCATAAAAATTTGCGCACCAAGTAAAAGCCGTCAAAATTAAATGAAATGTTCCATATGTAAGTACTACTGTGATATAAGTAAGTGATTAGAAAATCAAAGAAATCGGATCACTTATTGCAGAAAAAGTACAAACGAACAGAAGATTTAGTATTCTGTTAGACACGCTTTAGCGCAAATGTACGATACGATACGAGTGTGTGGGTATTGAGGCATACAAATTCCGCATGATGTCCTGAGACATCTCTTTCCACAGTATTGTAAATTCTCCCCTAGTTGGACCAAACTCGTAGGCTGTTCAGTTTGCAAAATCAGGGAAGGGTGGTAATAGGGTAAAGGAAGTCTTCTGACATTCACTCTGTATGTACCCAGGCATTGTTTGGTTGAAAAATAGCTCCCTGCTGCCTTTCTATGAGTAGCAACACATGGGCCTAGATGATGTCATGGATGTATCATTGGGATGGCATTGTGTCATGGATAAATATTCGCAGTGATCGTGCATCGTAAGCAATTACACCCCCATACCATCACACTAACTGTGGGAGTGGTGTGTCACTGTAAAGTGAAGACAGTATTGAGGTGTTCACCACGGGGCCTCCACACACGAACACGATTGTCAAGATTGCTCCAATTGAGTCTATATTCGTAGCTCAGGATGACCTGGTTCCCTTCCCTTGCAGTCCAATCTTGTCGTGCTCGACAGCACTTCAAACGGAGGCTTCGGTGGATGGGTGTCATTGGCAGCACTCGTGATGAGAGCAGCGATTTCAAATGTCCTTCAGCCAAGCACCTTGTGATGGTTTGCACAGGGGTCCGTAGTGAAGGCGCTGCCTGTGTTTGGACCAGTTGGCTCTACGCATACTTGTCAAATGATGTAGCGAACTTCTCTACGACTGGTCAGTCGAGAGCGTCCTGAGCCTGGTAGCCATGTAAATCAAGTTTCTACTGCCCGCTGACCCCAACACCTACTCACAGTCAAATCAGAACGGCCTACTTGACGAGCTCCTCGTAGAGCTGATCATGCTGCTTCAATCATCCAGATAATTCTTTCCTATTAGAACTGTGACAGCTGATCATATTTTCTTCGAGGGTGGTATAACGGTATGTCTACGACAGCGTTTTTCTTGGAAAAGGTTAGGTAAACTGAAACAAGCTACGCTTACCTATTTTACGTTCCAAGGAGAACGAAGCTCAACACCCTCTAGTGGCATTACACAATACACTAATCACGCTGTATTTCTGATCGTTTACATAGCTGCCCGGCATGTACCTTCATGCCAAGTTTCATTACGACCCCACAATTATTTCTTGGTGCGCAATTTTTTATGGCAGTGAGTGTACAAGAATATGGGACCCCCAGATTTAGCTAGGCAGACTACTGGAGTTGTACCCAAAACTATTTACCCATACAAACTCAGAAATCAGTAATCACCTATATAATTAATACTGATATCGAAGGAATGGATAATCAAAACGGAGAAAGAAAACCTCTTGCATAAAAACGTATTTTAAATACATAAATACGGTTACGTTGATCGGGATTCGTGGATTTTATGCAAATCAGTCACAAAGTACAAGGCAGTTCTTTAAGATTGATGCGAGCTTATTGTCACAATAACAATTCATGAAATACAGAATACAGCAGCAATATTGACAGAATAAATCTCAGAAGGTCTTCATACCGTCAACAGCACTCAGACACAACTATCAAAGTCTAAAACACTCGTATTTAAAAGATTATTCTCAAGGATAGCCGAGCTAATCGGTAATCACGGTCAAGGCAAATTAACAAATATTTACTCAAACTCAATCTAGCCAAAACAAACTAATATTTAGCCAAAACAAAACTCACTAATCACTGGTTGAGACAAGACTGACTCGTTTCAGTGAGCATCGCTCTATTTATAGACTCGGTGGAAACTTCGAGAAATATCCGCTTGCGTCATAGATCGTAAGATTAGAGAATTTCTCCACTAGTTTCTAGAAGAATCCACAGGGTCTGGAATCACCAAAAACTATGCCAACTTGGCTCTAGCGTCAAGATTTTGCCAAGTTCCCATTGAGAGAGAATCACCAGTATAACGTAAGGAACGGCGTTGCTTGTGAATATTACAATAAATATAACATAGAGTAATATAAAGGCATTACATATCCAAATGAAAATTACTTACACTATTTACACAAAATTCGTAACAATACTTAGAGCTCCGTAAGACTTACCCTTTTGGTTTTTTACTGATTCATTGCAGTGAAATCCTGAATATCCTTTTTGACAACTACAAAGACATTACAAAATAAAAATGAACTCGCACTCAAGTATGAAACTTTTAACAAAATGTCGAAAGTAAAATTAATTAAAAAGCTAAGAGTTAATTTATCTGAAATATTGAATCATTAGGAAGTTTTCATATACTGACTCCCCATTCTAAATTTAATAATTTGATGACTTTTTATTTAAAATTAGAGTTAATAAGAATGTTCAATATCACCCCCACACCCCCAAGGGTTTTTCTTAACACATTTTGTACAAAATCAAAATTAAATTTCATTATAATTCTTGACGGATATCATATTATGACGAATAAAATAAAAGAAGTATTAGAGATAAATTTGATCATAAAAATAAATCTAAAACAAATAATATAAAAAAAATTAAGTCTATTCCTACTTAGGTACAAAAAAAGTTTTATTTTAATTACTTTTTATTAAATAATTACAAATAATATAAATATGTTTATGCATATGACAAAATCCCAATATTAAGTGACCAAAGGGAAAGTGATTTTCCTTGTAATTTTCCCTTTTCCTTTCTATATACGGTGTTAGACTATTTTTCGTTTGTTTATTACTATTTATTCATTAATTAAAATTAATTATTCTTATAAAGTAGTATATTAAAAAAGAAATAACATTCCCAGAAACTAGGCACTCCAAGGTGGGATTAAACCCACGACCTTTGGATTAAAAGTCCATTGCGCTAAAGGGACGCAACATTCGGTGCGTTCCTGTAGCGCAATGGCCTTCTAATATATATGTTTTTTTATATATGCTCTTCGACTATTATTTTTGTTTGTTACTATTTATTTTTTTTAATTTAATTAATGAATCAATATTTGGAAAAAAAATGTGTAGCGTCATCACCTAACATTATCCACTAAAAAATAAAAGAAAATGTATTTAAACTTGAATGAATATATGTAAAGCATTTTATCAACGATTGAAAATTTGAGCAAGATATATATATCTATATATAGGGAGAGAGTAGACTAATAGTAGGAATTGAAAAAGAGGCCAAATTCATAAATCAAGACGTTTAAATTAATCTATTTATTTTCTTACTTGCATCTATAGGCTTGTCCCACTACTTCACACGATCCATACACGCATTTGTTGTTGTCACATAGATCTAGAATGACACTATTCATAAATAAAATACTGTTATGACCGGTTAAAGAAAAAGTTAGGTGTAGGTTTTACGACGTATTTTTTAAATTTTTTACAATATATTGAAAAAAAATTGAGCCACTTAATACATGTAAGTTACAGTTTTGCAATTTGAGCACTGAGTATGTAGAGTTGTATAATTTACGTTGGGGATTGGTCCACCATTATTTTTAATTAAAGGAGTCCTGGCACATGAATTTTCAAAATTTATCGATTTTAATTTTTTTATGTTTTTTCTAAGAGTTCAAATATTTCTAATTAAAATAATATATGACATGAGAAAATATGATAATTAGAAGTATTTTTATTTATTTTTTAAATTAAGTTACTCCTCGAGGTGCATCAAATGAGACCAGCTTGGAGCACCTGCGTTTCTTCCTTTTGCATAAGCTTCTGATGAGCGCAAATGGATATGATGCTCAAGTGGAAAAATAGAGTGTATTGGAAATATCCACAGTGTATGGGTACATGTTTTTTGTTCAAAGGAGTCAGTTAATAACGCCATATCTCAGTGATTCCAAAATCTTCATTTGAGGAATTAAAAACACTAAAATTGAGGTAAATAGGGCTATTGCTCAGTTCAATATAGCAAAATTAATGATCTTAAAAGATTGTGATACTGAACCAAGTTATGACTGTGTGCCATGCTTCAAAAAATTAGATGCACGTAGGATTCGTGTAGGCGAAAGAAAGCATCTTGAGATCCCAAAAAAACAGGATAAATTGTTAAGAATAATGAAAAAAAATTAGAAGAGCATTTTGGAAGGAGAGCAGAGGGTAAAGAAAATGCTTCAGGAAAGTTCTAAAAAAAGTAAATGCTCAAAAATTACAAATTTTTACTTTAAAGCCTGTCTTCTCAAAGTGTAATATTTTTAATTAATTAATTAAAAGCTTTTATTTAACTTACAATGTATGTATGTATGTATGTATGTATGTATGTATGTATGTATGTATGTATGTAATTTGTTCGGGTGGAATCTTGCAACTCAATTTTGAAGCTGATATCTTCCTCCCATTGAGCTGAAATTTTGTATACACGTTTAGTTTGGATGACAATGCATGTTTGACCATTTATATTCCGATATTGTAATTAATTAAAAAGATATTAATTAAAAACGTTAAACTAATTTTGGGCGCCAACTTGGATATATCTGCATTGTTGTAATAATTTTATTGTTACAACAATGACAAAAGTTGGCGTCGAAAATCGGTTTTCAGCCAAACTGGAATTTTATAACGTTGCGCTATTGACTGTATTAATTAACTTTGTCTAAAAATAATTAATTTCTACAATGTAAAAATAATCTAATTTCTACAACATATGCAATTTTTTTTTACAAATTTCTATCTATTTTCTTGGATTTAAATTCAAAACAAAAAAGTAGAGCTATTTTTCAAGTAGATTGGTACATTGTATACCTTTCTCAACGCTGCCAAGTTAAACTGAGATGGAGTATTATAGAAATTCTAAATTTAACCCCTTAACTGGTTTGCCCGTACACCTTACGGGCTACTGAAAGTTAGCCACAACCGGTTTGCCCGTGCGCTGTACAGGCACCGAAATTTTTTCTTTCTATATTTTATTTGCAAAGACATTTTTATTTCTATAATAAGGTTATTAGTATAGTGTGTCTTTAGGAGATGCAGAGAGAGAGTTTGTCCATGGTACTGAACTACTCTTCATTCAGAATTTTGGTAGTGGTGAAGGTGAGAATTTTTCACTGAAGGCAAGAATATATATTCTTGAAAATATTGGATAAAGAATAGGAATTTACAAGGCAATGTACAATGTGTTGCCTAAGAAAAAGGAAAATGGATAGATAATCCAAAGAAGTCAATATTATCTCTATCCCCATTGGAATATAAGACTTAGTGTTACACTATTCTTCATATTGTGTGTGCATATAAATATGCACACACGCAGTACGCAGAATATACTTATTAAAAGCAAACATTTAAGGGTTTTTGTGTTCAAAAATTATAAAATAAAAAAAGGTGAGTAAAATTTTAAACCGGAGATTAAAATAAAAATCTTCCATTTTCGCGCGTTCTGTTAATTATTATGCTTAGTTACATGCAGTTAAAAAATGGGCTTTTTTTGGGAAAAGTTTGGTCAAAAAAATTGACCACTTAAGAGGTTAATCTATGAAGCTCAGACAAAAAATAATTATAGAATCGGAAAGATCATTTATTTCGTCCAGATACGGTATAATGTTTTTTACAAAATAATATTTGTATTTCTTACGATTTTTTTTAAATAAGTCAAAATCGATGCGTTTTTATGAAAATAATGTCTAAATCGACGCGCATGAATTTTTTTTGTTTAAATAAATCGACATTCCGTACTAAAACAGCTCATGATTTGCTCTTTTAGAATCAGTCATTTAAAAAATAAAATTTCGAAATTTTTTTTTACGATTTTTCAAAAAATACTCAAAATTTTAATATTTAATAACTTCGTCATTTATGAAGAAAATCTCATAAAACTTTTTTTCGTGTGTAGGATAATATTACCCAAGATCTGTACGAAGATTGAAAGAATTGCTTAAAATTTACGGATTTAAGAAAAAATTGTGTTTTTCGTCTAGTACCCTTTTTGCGAGAATTCATTTAGCTCGACTGTTCGAAAATAACCGGCAAACAGCTAGCAACAATGATGCGTTGAATGAGATGAACAGACTAAGAAACCTGTCGAGTGATAACTAAAAAGTGAAAAATAAATTGAAAGTAAAAAAGCTTTTTTAAAACAGCTTTTATTTAAACGCGCTAAAGAGAATAAAATAAATTTTTCTTTAAAATTTTTTTACTATCAACTTATAACGTCATTACACAATTTATATGATATAAAAGCTTGTCACGAGATTTACCTCTGCAGATAAACAAGTAAATTAAATAACTTGATCTGATTGATTTCAATTTCTTAAAATTTTCAAACTAAGTAAATAAGAGTGCTTTAAACTTGCGACAAGCTTTTATATCATATAAATTGTGTAATGACGTTATAAGTTGATAGTAAAAAAATTTTAAAGAAAAATTTATTTTATTCTTTTTAGCGCGTTTAAATAAAAGCTGTTTTAAAAAAGCTTTTTTACTTTCAATTTATTTACTCTTTGTACCTTTTTCTCAAAAACTACTTATTATTTAACCCTCAAAAGTTCAGTAAGCATACTTTTAACATGTTAAAACATTTTAATTAGAAGGAATTAGATATATCTAGCAAACGTTTTTTTAGATAAGTCTTTTTTTTTTAATTAAATTTTAGAAGGGGGGGGATTGGAATTTTTTTGAAAAATCCATAATTATTTTCATTTTAAACCAAAAATCAAAATCCTTCATTAAAGCTTTATTGATAGCAAATATAACTTGCTGTAAATATTTTATTCATGAGAAGTAAGTAGGTTCTGAGAAAAAGGTACACTTGCATACACTTACGTAATTTAACATGGGCTCTTACGGATGTGCCAGACCCTTTTATGAAAAATGTGCCTAAATTTATTTCGCTTCAGAAAGAATTAAATACTTATAAGTTTCAAACTATCAATTTTTTTTTCTTCTGCGAAGATTTTATTAATATCATTATTAAAGCTACACAGCGACCTCCTTAAAAAAAATTTTGGAGACAGTAACAGTAAAAATAATTTTTCTTTTATACTCAGATTATATTATTAAGGGGCCGTGGGTAGCTTAGTGGTTAGAGCATCGGACTCCAGACCCGAGGGCCTGGGTTCGATGCCCGATGCCACTAAATACCACTGAGTATAGACGGAGTACGTGCTCGTTAAATCAGTGGGTTCAAAAGTCTTGTGGGCGGTCGCAGCAGGAACCACGAGCGCAGGGGGCTGGAGAATATTTCCCTCCCCTTTAGTTCCATGCCAAAATTGTGGAGGTGAAGATAAGTGGTGTCGACATTTATCGTTAAGAAGTCCAACCTGTCTCACAGGCAACTTTCATTCCTTTCCTGCGGGAAGGACACGACAACAACAACAAATATATACAGTCCATAAATTATTATAGCGCTAACTGGTGGCATTAGTTTGATCTGTGCTATTTTACTTCCAAATGCATCTGTGGTTTCTTGAGGAAAATTTAATTTAATTAATAGAAAATTCCTGTGTTAAATACGATTTACTTCGAAATACTTGCATATTAATTGCACAACCTTTCCTGCAGATTTGAAAGACAATCAACCACATAATATTATATAATTTGACCTTTGAGTTACACATTGGCACAAATAGCAGTTTTTCGTATCTCCACAGTAAAAAAAAATTAAAAACAAACAATCGCTTCCTTTATTAACATATTGAGAGCTCTGAAGGATGGTGGAAATCGACCAAAGGGATTGCGAGATATCCCACTAAAATAGTCTGTAATAATCAGAATGTCAAAATTTCACATACATGCTAATCAAAATATATAAATGCAATTTTTTATAAAATATCAAAGAGATAAAGCACAAAACAGTTAGTTACATAATTAATATATTTCTTAGGAACACAAAGTGTTGGAACTTTAGAATACAGTAAGATAGAACTTTTTAAATTTGCAACTCACCAATAATAACTGAATCGAGAATTTGAAGTTACCATTTCATTCAAATATTTATTTGTAGCTAAAATTATAGGTACCTGGTTGAATTGTAACATTCCCTACCAATGAAGAACTGGAAGGCTCATACGTTGTATTCAAGTAATAGGTGAAATCTGATGACTCGCGTGATGTCCAGTTGTCTATCAAATCATCATCCGTGATCGTGAAATTAAGATCTTTTACAATTTCAGTCAACTCATCAGTAATCGTCATATTTGTTTCTGAAAAAGATAATTGACAAGTTTATATATGAGTAAATTTAACTCATTTGGAATATTATTTTGTAATTTAAATTTTTTTTAGATTTTTATTCCCATTTCGCAAATTTCATTCTCTATTATTGTGGATGTCTGCTAAGAAACAACTTGTGTAACTTAATGTGCCTCAATGTAAAATGTTATTCATTATCGATAAGTATCATTTTTGTTCTTTCGTGTTTCTTCGGGAACGTGCATTGTGAGGTTCCCATTTATCTGATGTGTACTTTGTATCCTGAAGCTATTAGATCTTATAGACTATTGCATTAAAATTCAAATTTTTGAGTTGTGTTATAAAGAATTTGGTGAAAAAAGCATCAGCACATGTTTCATGTCCCTACAATTTACTAGAGATAATATTTTTAGATTAGCATAAATGATTCATGTCCAATAGATACTTTTATTACTCAGAATATATGTAGCCAAAATAGTCGAGTAGACTTCGGTTAACTGAAGATGAAACTACAGTAGCAGACGAAATAGAACCAGCACCGAACCTTCCTCCAAAAAAACTCTAAATAGGTTAATTTGGAAGTTAGGCTACAGAAAGTTAGTTAGGAAGTTAGGTCAAAACTACGAGATCAATGGTATTTCCGTTACACTAGTGCAACGTTAATGAAGCCAAATATGTAAAATCTCGCAGTTTTAAAAGCATGCAGTAGAAAAAAAATGTTTAAAACAGTTTTCAGGTTATGAAATAAATTCGAAAATATAGATTAAGAATTGAATTAGAAAAGATTAATTAGTAATATGTGTTTTATCTTAAATCCATTCTTTGTTGTAAGTATTTATTCGAAAATTAATTTTGGTTTAATTTAATATTTTGACTTTATTATATTCATGTAGTTATGTACTACTTTTATAAGATTTAAAATCAAATATATAACTCCGGAATATTTTTTATTTAACTTGGGTTAATTTTACTATTTGCACGATTAAATAAATAATCCTTTTATTTCGAAAAATTTAAAACGATATTAAAAAATTTCATTTTGCTCAAATATTTTTCGTCTTTGAGAAGTAATCAAGACGCCTTTCGTCGTAATCATTATCATTAGAAAGTAAATAATATACTATGGTAATTTTTTATTGCTTTACTGGAACCAATAAAATTTAAAAATTCTAAAATTTAGCTTAGTTTAAAAAAATTGAAAACGTAATTTGTTATAATAATTAACAACAAATATTCAATAACTTAAACTATTAATATTTTTAAAAATCGAAAGAATCTACGTTTAATATATAATTCCTCTTTAAAAGAACTTAAAACAGAATATTCAGACTGAATTTTTCAACTTTTCCCCATAAGCTTGAATTCACCAGCCAAGATATAATAAAGCTACCATTCCTCCTATAACTATACTATCTCGTAAATCCTGAAGAGTCCGATTTAACGCTTCTATAGCTTTCTTGTGAGACATCGACTTTCATCCCACAATAAAAACTTATATGATGGAACCATCCAGCCTTGAGAGCCATTTTTTCTGAAATTTCAGATGAGTGAATCTTCAAATGCAAGATTAAGCGATAATATTAAAACGGAATGTGCAGTACGACCATTGGTCAGTAAAATCGCGGCTATACCAGAAGAAGCCATAGAAACGGCTATCTTCTGGGTTTTTCTGATGGTCATTAGTAATAAGTTTAGCAAAAACGTTTTTCCGCTTCCTCCAGGAGCGTCGAGAAAAAAGAGTGCACCACTGCCGGAATATATTTTGCGTAACACTTGTCGGAAAACGTGACTTTGTTCTGGAATGAATTGAGAGATAAATTCTGTTACTTGATATTGTAACGCTATAAAATCGTAGTTTAATTCTCAAGCAATTTCATTATCGAAGCCATTTCCGTCGACACGTCTAGGACTAATCATTCCAAAATCATGTAGCTTCTTCCCAACCATTCTAGAAAATTTGCATTAAAATATCTGGGATTGTCGGAATAGAGAACTTCTTAGCCAACTTGGCGACATTTCTCAAAGTTTGAGTTTGACATTTAACAAACGTAATGTAATAAACATTAGATGTTTAATAAAAACCATTTAAGAAATTGCTTTTTGTAAAGATGCTCAACTACACTATGTTTCAGTTATTTGTTAGAAATGTGAGAAAATTTTTATTAAAATTTATTATTGACCACACAAATGTAATAATTTTGCGCCAACTTGGCGAGAAGTAAGCAACATACCACGGTTTTACCCGCAATATGGAGATAAAATATATCTTATGTTTCTCCCTGATAAAGTAGCTTTCCATTGGTGAAAGAATTTTTAAAATCGGACCAGAAGTTCTCGAGATTAGCCGGAACAAACAGACAAAAATTTTAAAAATTTATTTTTTGATATAAGTACCATATGTACCTTTAAATGCATTTAGTGAAAAGCTGCTAATTTGAAATTACAAACAGACACTTCAATTTTATTTATTTGTATAGATGTATATACATATATATAGTTTATCTTTAAGTACGCTTAATACGATCTGCAAAGTAACTAGCCTTGGTACTGTTTAACGTCTCTTCTATTCTATCCATCAGTAAGTTTCCTTTCTCTCTTTTTTATCATGGTATTCAGTATTTAAAGTAAATTATTTTTAATTGAATTGTAACAATATAAATCGTCGGCTTGATTATCATAGCGATAACTCCTTCTAGGGTACTAATTTGCTATAGGAGTGCTACGCGCCAAATTGTTGCCTATGTTCATCAAGATGGGCGATAACATTACAATATGGTTACCTTGATATTTTTATCATGTGGTAATGAGGCTGCTATGGGATGAAACGTATATTATAGAGTTAATTTTCATTGGGTTTTTTTTTTCGTGGTAACCCTAATAATTTCAGACGATTTTAATTCGATTTCTTTGAAAAGTGAACCATTTCCATTTGTTCTTGAAGCTACTGTTTTAGTCTTCTATTGTATTTTGTTTTATTTTCGAATATGGATATTCTTCATATCATTGGTGAGTACCAGAATATTTTCTTTGAAAAATGAGTGCTGAGCTTTTATTTATTGCTATATATCACACATTTCCCCTTTATTTTACTTTTAATAATATTTCATTGAACGTTCCTTGTTCGATGAAATTCATTGAAGGAACTCGTAGATTTGAGGATTATTGCAAGTTATCAGCATAAACTAATGGATATTTATTATTAAATAAATACATATTATGTAATTGTTTTAGTTAATTATAATACATAAAAAAATTGTTTTTTATATTATTTATAAAAATTATTTTTTATTTTACTTTTTTATAAGTATTACAAATGCTATTTATTTACAATTATTATGTTATTTTTTTATTTTATTATACTGTATGAACATTTTTATACATAATAATTATATTATATAAATAGCATGTATACAAAAGTTTATATTATATAAATGTTACTATATATAATATATAATTATTATAAAAAATTATATGAATATTATCATACATCATAATTACTATTAAATTATGTTATATGATAAAAATATATTACATAAAGTATGTATAATTTTATTATATTATATTGATATTCATCATAGGTTGACATTGATTATTTTTAATCTATTTTTATATTCTTCATTTGAAAGATATTTCATAACATTGCATTACAATTATTTTCCTGGCAATTTGTTACTGCTAGGCCACCATCTTGTATTCCATGTGACTCGACAACAACCACTGCTTGGTGCGTAGCACTCCTACATCAAATTACTTCCTTTTCGATTTACGCATTCTGATAATTAGGTCGACGGTATGTTGTACGATACGTTGTAAGTCTTCTACTGCTTAAAACTACGTTTATTTTATGCAATACATTGTTAAAAATATTTAAAAATAGAATAAAAAGAACATATACTTGAAATTACTAATATAAAGGAGCCTAACTACACTCAAAGTATCATGGACGTCAGAGATTATTGCTTTAAAATTTATGATGATTACCTGGCTCGAGTGTGTTTGCTAGAGTCATATTCATCGGGTTAATAGTATTAGTAGTAAGGTTTGCAACCCTTGTAGAATTCAGAACTTCGTTTGGGATATTGAAATCGAAACTAGATTTCCTTGTCTCGTGTGATGTCAAGCGGTAAGCGTCAAAAATTTCATAAAATTTGCGATTCGAAAAGCTTGTTGCCTGTCTCTTACCTTCAGCAAAAGATGTTGAAGGCACACTAGAAGAATTTTTTATAGAATCTTTTATAGAAATTTGGTTTGTTTCTGTAAAGATTTTGTTTTTGGCTCAGTTTATAACAAGCAAAAGAATTATTTTCTTTAAAAAAAAAAAGATTTTTTTAAAAAAACGTAATAAATATCAGAGATAATTTTTTGCGCATAGTTGCGAAAAACTTGATAGTGAAGAAAGCAAGATAAAAAAAATTCACACAGTCCCAGTGGAAGAACAGAGAGCAAGGAAAGGATAAAATTCTAATAAAAAATCAATTTCTAATTAGAGTGGAGACACAGATATGAACTCTCGAGTTTTTTATGTAATATATATTTTTTTAATAAATGTTTATTTTACATCTCAGTGAAGCTTGTATTCAAACTGCACAATTCATGGTCACATGATAAAAACAACACGTGATCTCCGTTGAATTTAAAACGGTCATTAAACTAATTGTACTTGTTGTTCTATTAGTATAACTTTGGTAAAGTTTCAAATTTTACAACTGGTAAAAATGCTCAAATGTTTTAAAAAATAAATTGCTTAAAGATTTTTAAATTAAAAAATCTTATTTTATGCATTTAGTTTTAAACAAAATGCGTTTTGTCTACCCATGTTTATTATAGTTGTTGACAAATTTGTTATTTTTAGGAGAAATTTTCTGAAAAGATCAAAAGTTTGGCAATAACGAAGCGCATGAACTGATTAGCTGTAAAACACATGATTGCTTTCATCGTGTGTATGACGCCACATATTTTGAACATATTGGCTAAAAACAAATGGTTATCATTATCATTTGACTACGACGTCACATGAATTGAGACCATTACGCGTTTCTGAAAGTCTCGTTTGACATAATCGATCTAACTCGTAATTTTGGATCAAGGTCAGATCTCGAAATAGATATCTTTTAGGGGATCTCGTTTTGTAGATCCATATTACAGCAGTAAGAGAACAATCAGGCCATAATGTGCTACAATAATGTATCGTCATTTAAATGACTTACGTTAGTATTTTTTTTAAAAGTTCATATCTTTTAACTTGTTTTCAAGAAAATACTCATGCAACATGGTTCATATCTACATAATGTTAAAAAGGATTACATTTAAAGAAATTTTCAAAAAATAATTACTCGTCATGCAGTCAACAATTTTGATATGCACTTATTGTATTTTTTGCAATATTTTAAGGAACCCATTTTTGTGAAATTTTGATTTGCTTTTTTTTATTAACTCATGTGTAGAAAACATGTGAAAAGTTTGAAGAGTTTCAAACAAGCAAACGAAGCATTTTCAAAGCGAGGAAAATTCATGTACATTTACCTCATTGCATCTTTCAAAATGTAGTGAAGTAATTATCTGTAAAGAATTTATCTTTAACTATCAATTCTATGTAAAGAAATCCTTACCTTTGTCACATTTTTCTTCAAAATACGGACGTCTGCATTTGCATTTGAACGAACTTCCATCAAAGTAGCAAGTACCTCCGTTTAGACATGGATTATCAGTACAAACATCTATTCATGGAAAGACCCTTTAGTTATTAAACTATTCATATATAAGTTTCAAAATCGTATGCCTGTTTGCGTGTGTGTATGTGTATGGCACAAATGAATTGTCACTTTAGGAGGATTTTAAAAGTACCAGGATTTAAAATATCCTGCGTTATAAAAGTCGTTTTGAAAGAGATTCATTCGCAAAGCTATCAGCTATCTTAAATTCATGAATACAATTTAAATTCCACGAAAATTTCTGTTTTATTCTTAAATGTAATTTATTTTATTTATATGTAACCTCTTCAGATGAAAGGTACACATATGCGTACCTACGGTTTTAACGAATCTTACTAACAGACGAAAACAATCAATTGTTAAAGGTTATCTTTCGTACAATTTCATGTTTTTCAGTTTCAACACCAGATGGTGATATTTGTAACTTTTCCCAGAGATTTTCATCGCACTAAGTAACAAGGGTCGACTTGACAAGAAGCCCCAAAAGAGAGCTTTTTCTTTTTAAATTTACATTGGTTATAATAAATTATGGGAAAATCACAAAAATGACTCAAAAAGTTATGAGTAGAATTTAAGGAAACGTAAACACATTATACAACACTTAAGAAGGTACAAAATAGCATAATTAAGAAATCACCATACAATTATAGTGTTACAGAAATTAACATATGTATACAATGAACGAAAGCATATCTAAAGGTCCTAGGAGGGGGATTGAGAGCAGCTATAAGTCGTCCTAGAGCGTCCTAAACATGCTGAATAGGACTAAGGTTTGGTGATCGCGCTGGTCACTGCATGCGCTGAATTATTTCTTGCTCAAAATAAGCATCCACGATGTGAGCCTAATGTGGTCTTGAATTATCATCTTGTGTCATGAAAGCATCACCTATTGCCCTGGAATAAAGACACTCATAAGCATCCAGAATGTCATTTCTATAGATACGAGCATTAACCTTTACACGGGAAAATACATGAAAGTCTGAGCGTCTACCCAAAGATACACCCCCCAAACAGACACTGCCCTGATCCGTATGCATCTCTTTCATGGATATGACATGGATGAAAACGAGTTCCAAGTTCTTTCCAAATAAAAATACGCCTACTACCGATTTCGAAGTTAAACCTAGACTCATCCGTAAAGAGAACAGCCCACAATTAATCAAGCACCCAATCAACATGTTAACTTGCCCACTGCAAACGCTCTCGCCTGTGGTGTGAGGTAAGTTAGAGCAAATGGCTGGTCGCGCGTCTCATAAATACCACTTTCGTGAAGCCTTCGACGCACGCTTGATCTTGATATCAATCTTCCGGAGCCTACTGCGAAGAAAAATCTGAGTTCTCTCTCCAGCCGGAGTAGCAGTTCTATTCCTTCGTGCACATAATGACTAATATCGGTTTTTGGAATCGTGGTAGTGCGTGGCCCTCATTGGAGGAACCTTTTGGATGTTGAATTCGTGTTTGAAATTGTTGCCAAAGTCTATGAATCACAGAAGGATTCGAATTCAGTCATCTAGCCGCTTCTATCTGACTTTTTCCTGCCTCTAGTCTCCCAATAGCTCCTCATCGCAGTGCTTGATTCAAATGATGCCTGGAGTTCATTGTCACTATTTCGCTTTACAAGATTTCCAATCTCAGACATGCAGCGACAATAGCTGCCTTGCTCTGAGACATCCATTGCTTTGCTCCTGAGCTCCTTGCAAATAACCTTATCCGACTGGATCGTCACTATTTAGAATAATGTAATATTGTTCAGAGAGCTCGTTTTACTTCCAACATTTTCAAATTTCATTGCGATTGGCAATTTTTGGGCGAGTAATCGCTATGTTTGTTATTTTTTCTTCATTTATGATAACCAGTATAAAATTAAAACTTGTGGCTTCATAATTTCTTATTTGAAGGGGATAATTTACAAGAGTTGATAGATCATATAATTATCCTCTTTTAACGGTTGTAGTATTTTAATTATAGTACTTTTGAGGTTTCCATTTGTGCACCTCCATTTGTTATTCAGTTCCAGATTCAAATGGGATTCAAACTGAAATTTGTGTGTAATATCATTTTTTGTATCAATGAAGTGCTTATTTGTTCTTGTTTATAGTTATATACTTAATTTTATACACTAAACTAAACTAAATAAACTCATTGGCGCAACAGACCATGAAGGCTAAGTCCTACTGTGCCTATTTTCAGTTTTTATTACCTAAGGCACTGAGGTGCATGTGCATATGTTTGGTTGGGTGGTCAGTCTGACGCAACCCCTTCCCCAGTGTTCATATATAATACGTTGAAATAATATTTCTTCAGAAGCTGTTATATTAGAATTCCTTTTAATTCTTAACCGATTCAATGGAGAGAATAAAAGCAATTCCAATTCACTTTTTTGTTGCTTTATATTTAACTGCATATACTAATTTTTGTGTGATTTGGATTATTAAGTTTATTCTTTAATTTAGTTTAAATTATGAAATTTGCTATTACGTATAATACTTTCCCCCTATAAGATGAATTCAGAAACAATGAAACGAATAACATTACAAAGTCGTCTAAATCTAAGAGCCAGCGTTCATCTGCTACTTTTTGATACGACAAAATCAAAACTAAAACAAAAGTCGCAACTAAATCATGACTAATTTTTCAAATATAGATAGTATTCGAACATTTCTTAAATCAAAGATAAAAACGTAAAGGGAAGTATTAGCTTCCTAGTAGGTCGAAATAAGACGTATTCAACATTGAACTGTATGATTGAAATAAATTGAAAATGAAATGGTTCTTACTCTCTTCACATGTTACCCAGAAAACGGAGCTCTGCATACACAATTGAAGATATGTCAGATACATGACAAGTTCCACCATTTTACAACGATCTCCAGTACAAGGATCTAATGTACTAGGGAAAATAATAATCATTATTATACAAGTTACATAAGAGCAATTATTCATTCAGAAGAACTCAACAGAGAATTTAAAAAAAACGAACACAAATTACTTGTTGATTCATTAGTCCATTTAGATTTCATTTCCCCATTTTTCTCAGAGACTTCAAAATAATCTCAATTGCCTGTGTATGTGTGAGATTAAGGATCGGAGCAAGAACCGTTGAGATTGTGAACCTCCAATTGAACAGAAAGCACATGAAGTGCACACCCGATTCTATAAACGTCCAGTCTCTCTACACGGCAGATCTTCAATGGCACCAGGTTATATCCGCATATTGAAAGTGCTTGCCTCGAGATCATGACCTGACTTTTTAGCTACCTATGCAACCCAGATACAATCTATAATACTTTATGTTTCTTATAAAAATAACATATCAAAAATTGTATTCTCAATGTACCGGATTAAAGATTGCCAATGAAAATCCCTTTATGACATTTGAATTTTTTGGAAACAATGAGCTGGAACAGAATGTTACCAAAATGCCATTGCAAGGAGTGAAATCGAAAAAATTAACTGACACACACACACATACACACGCGCGCACACACACAACA